>JACGAQ010002473.1:0-40647 GCA_014119065.1 Orius insidiosus
AATTTAACCGGCCTGTTAAGTAAAGGGCAAAAATTTAACCGGCCCATTAAGTAAAGGGCAAAAACTTAACGTTAAGTTATTTTTTTTCTTAAGTAGGGAAGGGGCGGTAAGTATTTTCCTCTTCTTAAGGTGGCGCAGGCTGCACAAAGGTTGAAACTACTTTAGATAGTTCCCATGGTTAAATTATTCATATCGCCTGCAGAATGTTTTGAAACTTCAAGGAAAGCGTCGAAAAATTCCGCAGAAGGGGGTGTTTCTGAAATGAAAAGCTCCTTAAAATGGGGTAAAAAGTTGCTCTTGGCCTTTGCTCATGGAAAACGCAGGTTTGAAAAAAAAAAATCACCAGAAAGTGTCCCTACGAAGGAGTTTTTGAGGGCCGTTAAACCGGCACGTGGGCTTTTCGAAGGGTGGGGCTCTTTGTATGAAAATTGTAATAAAAATTGACTCACCGATTGAATGATCGTCGTTTCTTTTAAAATCAAGACGTATTTTGTTGTTTTCTTCGAAATCATTTTCTTTTTCTTAAGTCAGGACGAAGTTCGAAATGAATAACCTCAAAACGTTGAGGGTTGAAAAGGCTAAGAGAGGATAGCCATGGAGAAGGCTACTCCCGCTCGCCTTTCCGAACAGTGTTGCCCCAGCGATTTTTCGTCTAGTTCGAAATTTTGTTAAAAGGTATTAAACTATATTTTCTCATAACATAATAAAATAAGTGCTTATGTAAAAACCGGAATAAACCTAAGAAGGCACTAAAAAAATTTGATAAAATGTATATTTCTTAAGAATATTTTTTCCTGCAAAGTACAATAAGAACGTAAAAAATCTGATGAAAAGGATGTTCCTTGGTCGAAAAATGAAATCAAATTCCTTGAAATAGTTTAAAAGGGGTTTTTATTGGGCGAATGATCGAGAAAAACGAGCCAAAATTACCCACAAAAAAAGGAATGTAAGAAGGAAAGGAAGATTGGAGCGCGGTAGTCGTGCTATCTTTTGAACTAGGAGGATTTTTGTATGATGAAAATATTTAAATTAAATTTCCATACGTCAGAAATATTAATGATAAACAAAAGTTATATTTTGGACAAAACAAGGCTCGTGGGCGTGGAAGTTGAAACGTCACCAGTTCGGAACAGAATGTCTCTTTTGTGTCGCTTATGTGAGGGGGGACATATCCTACGCTCGGGCAACAATAGTCGACTTGGCCTTGTTAAACTTCGTTTTATATTAACTTTAAAAAGTAAAATTTCCTCACCTCAAGTTATCCAATGCTCCCATTTTCGTCACATTTTCTCGGAAACGGACGTTCATTAAAATTTTTTTTGAAGTTGAAAGTCTTGTACTGGAAAAATATAAATATAAAAAAAGGACCCGAGGGAATGTTTGCGGGATTCGGGGTTTTGATTTTAGATTCATAACCGAGCATAAATCACCCCAGAGTTCGATTCTCACTTTAGCACGGTCGCCCTTTTTCCCTCTTTTTTATTCACCCCATAATGCGAAAATAAGCCATCCTTTCTCTTTTGACGTCTTTTTAATTAATAACATGTATTCAGGTCAATAAAGTGCATTGTTGAGGATCATAAACGATAATAAATACGGTCTTTTAATAAGGTCGACCTATAATTAACGTTTCCAAATTGGGTACTTAAGATTGTTAATGGGACGGGAGAAAAGGACCGGTAGGGAATTATTAAATTAACCTCTGTCCCTTATGTAAGAGGGGAGGGGGGAGATCCTTTTGGTTGATAGTCCGCACCAGGGCCTTCTAATCAAGGCGATGCGGGTGTGAAACGGTCAAGCCTTAAGTAAATCAAAGGAAAGGGTGTGGACTCGCATACATTTTCAGTGCTACTTGAACGAGTTGACCATTCCTGTTTCCATTTCGTCACCTCATTCCTGCTATTTCTCGGCTGCGGCCACCTTCAATAACCTGATGAACACATCCAAAATCTTCACTGCCTGCTGACGTCGGGCAGCAGCAATTAAGCGGGTTGTTACCAATGGCTGCATCCTTCCCATTTCATAGGTTCTGCACCTGTGCTTTTTCATTCTAGTATGAATTTTGGGAATGGTGTGGATGGTTAGCATTCAAGGGTGCTGTTGTGTGCTATAAAGAGGATTGATGTTGTTGAAAAATCGTCTGGAAGTTGTTTTTAAAGATTCCCCTATGAAGAAAAGTATCGTGGAAACTTGCATATAACTTGACTTGCTAACAAGTTGATTTGAATCTCGTAGAGCGGTTCGAAACTTCTCCCCGCGAGCAGAACAAAGCCGGTTCCTCATGTGGAAGAAAATTTCACGATGGAGTCCTCGAAAGTTAAATTGCTTTAGAATCCCTCGGTGGCGGAACCGAAAAGACAGTTACGTTTTTTTTCCCTCTGCGATATTTTATGAATCGTCGAGATAGGTTTTGGCACGTGGTTTCCCAAGTTCGGAAGTCCCGTTTCGACTCCGTGACATACGCGGGAGAGGTGATATTTCATCGGAATTTCATTTCAAGTCATGCTCCACGTCCGAAAAAACGATACATTCTTTACAAAGCGCGTGACTCGATTGAATAAAAATTAGGTCTCACTAATAATCGATTCCCTTTTATTGAATCCCCTACATAAAAATGAATAACAATTTAATTTCGACGTCTTAAGAGGGTGGCAGAACTTATTTCCGATTTGGGGAAGCATTCATAAAATTGTTTATTACTCTATATTTTGATTCTGTGTAGTAAATAAAAATAACTTTAGAGGGTTAATAAATTCAATATTTAAAAAAGTGTTTTTATTGATCTGACCGCATCATCCCCTCGTTTGAACGGTCGGATAATTCCATTTGACGAAAAGCTTCGTTTGACATTGCCCGTGGTCTGTGTGTTTTTTAAGGGCGGTCGGAATTGAGCGGGTAGGGAAAAAGGCCCTTTTTGTCTCGTTTACATGAAAAGATTGCGTTTCCCGAGAGTGCCTCTTGTTAAAAGCAATTAGCCTTCCTTCTTTTTCCAGACAACAATCGTCTCTTCATTTTCGTTTCTGTGGCTACTTCGTCCAAAGAAGTAAAATTATTTCGGAGCTTGTTGAGTCATATTTGTCGCACCTAGCTGGTTGAAATAGCAATTACTTTTTTAAATCTTTCTGAAGGGGTCTTCACCCCATCAAGTTTGCTTCCTTTGTACATCCATCAACCCCGTAATCCCTCTTAGCATTCATTACCATATCGCATTTTAATGTTGGCTTTCTTTTTGTTGCAGACTAAATGGACAACTGAAACTCATTTAAATGGAATTTTCATGACAGAAAGGTACATTTTCCCCATCAACTTTTTTGACAAACGGAACAGAAAAAAAAACTGGTGGTATTTTGATAAGGAAAAAAAGAGCGACATTCCCCTCGATGTACTAACTGCTGGCGTATCCCCTTACAAACCCCTCCCTTCGAACATATTACCGACGATCTCTCCGCATTTGTTCCAGGGCGGCGGGGTCTCCCCCTGCGTCGCACGAATTGCACGAATCCAATTTTAAAAAAAGGCGAAAAGGGGGGTTTATGATTTAGGTGACGAAATTTGGTTTTTAAAAATGCAGTTCAATGAGGGGAGCAGAACGAATCAATCAACGCAGTCGACATTTTGGCGGCACCGTAAGAGTGGCCAGAAACTGAGTACTTCCTGGTTACCCTTGATGAAACAGTGGGGCAAACTAGAGCACATAAATATGTTTCTCCCTCTTTTTCTCAAGAGCAAGCTCTCTTAAATTGTATACTCAATGGTACACCTAACTTCTAAAATCAGTAGCACATTCCAAAGTAGAGTTTATGTCGGAAAGAGGTGGGTAAAGTTTCTTCGGAGTTGGCACACACGCTTTCAACTTAGCAATCAGACTTCGTTAATTAAAAAGGGACCTTCAAAAATTTTCAAATAGAAAAACCCATAAATCACCTCGATTGCCAATTTCATGGTATTTTGTCCCAGGAATAAGGGTTGGAGGTAAAAAAAAAATGATTTATTACCGAGTTAGCATTCATGAAACGTAATTCGGTGGTAGATCAAAAGTCTCCAGGGGCGCATCTGCTTTTTTAGGGTGGTGATTTTTTATGTTTCTTTTTTTGAAAAATTAAAAACGTTTGAATTAAACGAGGGAATTAATGAAAAAAAAGGAGAATGAACGGCTTCTGTCAATGGCTTAGGTGGTGAACATTGATTACGAGCTGGAGTTTAACATGGGGTAAAAGAGGGCTTGAACTTTTCCTTTTTTTCCCAGACAAGCTTCACTGGACACAACAAATGCTCGGACATCTCCGCCCCCTACTTTTGAAATTGTGATGGGGAAAATGGGTTTAGCCCATCAGGGCAATCTTGACTCCGTAAAGGGGGAGATAACACTGAGAGAAAAAAAATGGAAAGGATTTTGTCATTTTCTAGGATGTTCAAGGGGTAGAAAATGAAAAAGTTGAAGCCGTTTGAAAAAGCGCGTATAAGACTTAAAAGAATCTTTCTATCTGGGGTGCTAAGTGTTTCAGTGATTGAAGTCAATAATTTTTTTTAATTTTCCAACCTCTTGAACATTTTAACTTTCAACTTTTCATCAATTATCTACCCCGACAGCCGATAACGTTTTGAATAGGAGCGACGTTCCTTTTCTCTACGCGCGCCCTCACTGATGCGGTTATCAAACTGAATCTACCGGAATAATGAGTTTAGAGGAGACTCGTGCGAGGGGAGGTCGTTGAAAACTGAAAAGTGCTCGTACGGCGTCGCCCCCCGGCATCTCATGAATTGAACTTTAGAAATTATGAGACTTTTCGCTTCCCATTATAATTAAAACTTCAAAACAATAGAGGAAGCTTTAGAAAACGTGCGTAAGCTCTTGACGCGTCGGCTTCGAGTGTCGCCTTTTAAGGGGAAAGGGAAGAGGAAACTCCTTACGTCCCACTAATCGCATATTTTTCGCTGTCTTTTGATCTATTTCTTTGTTATCGTCATAAAAACCTTCATTGCAATTTCAGAAAAGAAAAACAAAACAAGAGACAGCTCTGAGGGTGTTTCTGGGCCAAAAAAGGCAGTTTACAGATAGTAGAAAAGCAAAAAATGGTTCCCAGTCAGAATATAAAAAGCCACAAAACTCTGTTATTGACCAGAAAATAGAGATAACTCCCCAAATCCCGAATTAAGAAACTGAAGAAAACGTCCAAAGTGTTTTTATTTTGGGCTGGGTACCAATCTATTACAAAGCGGGGAAAAAGTGTTTTTGTACAAAAATCTGTGGAAAACGTTAAAAAAGGTAAAAATGGTGTTTCTTATTTCCTTGTGATAACCGCCACCTTAATTAACTTGACCCACTGAGACATCTAGCAGCCGGGGTCTTTCCAGGCGTTTGGACGTTGCCAATAGCGAGCAGGCTTCAATCACTTGCCAACAGGTCGTGATCCAAGGATGCAAAGGAGAAGTGAGGTTTCCCGTTGCCAGAACGACTCTTTCTTGATTAAAACCCCATAAACTAGCATTTATCCGATTTTGAAGGAAAGTTCCCATATTGCACCACGAATGACAAGATGTTCGAGTTCCTACGAGGACCACATTAAAGGAATTCGCCTCCACCACTGTTTGTTTTTCCCGTTTCAAGTGGCTTCTGTGAAAATTAATTTTTAAGAGTAAATGGAGATAGAGAAATATTAAGGCGAGCTCAAGCACGCACCATAGTAACCATCAAAGTTCGCCTTTGCATTCTGTCCGACCTGTTAGCGTCGTGCAACCTTCAGCAATTCAAGTGATCAACAACGCTCCTATAATTCCGCCGCCGACGCCAATTCATCATCGTTCGAGTACACCCAATGAATCTATCGATCCTCCCTCGATAACCATTGGAGGTAAGAATAAACCATATCAAGGAAAAAAATTTCTTCTGCCAAAAAGATAAAATTCACTATCATTTCAATGGCGGCTGTGGCCAAGTTAGCGCAGCTAAGTCTACCTGTCTGCAGAAGGTAGACCACTGGACTTCTCTCTTTTATCCATGGTATATAAGGACTTGGGAATGATTTGGCATAGTGGAATTGTAAAATCCTTAAAAATTCCTAAGTTTAAAGTTCAATATATTTTTTGCAGAGCCAGTTTTGGTCATGCAATAATTTAAAGATTGAAAACTCCACTTCCGTAAGTTAAGAGTGTGATTGTAATTGTTCAATTAACTGCATTGGAGTTTCAATACTAACTGTGATTTTTTATTTTTCTTTACTATTTAATATACATTTTTTTATTTTATAGGAGCCCATGTGCTGGTACCACCTGGCTCTCCTCATACCTCCAACCATTGGAGGACAAGACTGACTACCATTAAAAATAGTTTCCTTGGATCACCCAGATTTCATAGGAGAAAACTTCAAGGTAAATGTCTTTTTAAATTTTTGGTACGTTTTTCATTTTCTTTTTAGCTTCAACAGAAGAAGTTGGTTTGACACCCGAATCGTCGCCGGAGTTGACGAAAAAATCGTGGTTCGGGAGTCTGATGACGTCCGAAAAAGACGAAACTCTCACCGTCCTTGTCAAAGGGAAACCGCTCGCCTCTGTCAAAGCGGATCTCATCCATGCGTTTCTCTCGGTAAAATTTCAAAAAATTTAGTTTTCACCCGTAGATTATTTAATTACTATTCAAAACTAGATAGCGGAACTGAGTCATTCGGTTTCAAGTCCGATGTCCTTTAGGGTAGAATACAGAAGAGGAGCGACGGGTGCGGCTATGTTTCAGAGACAAGTTAGATTCCAAGTCGATATCTCATCAGTTTCAAAACCAACATCACCCAAAGAATATCTTTTTGCAGTTACTTTCACTTTATTAACAGGTACACATTCAATCAATTCTTTACTTAAAATTCTCATTTTTATCTTGTTTTAGGAAATATACGTAGATTTAGACGAGTATGTGAACATATACAATCACAGATTTGTTCAAGGAGGCCACCTTCCTCTCCCAGAGCAAGTAGAAAATTTACAACGGAACTTTCTGAAAGTAGTAGTTGCGGGAGTGACACATCTGAACGCCTCTCACCCTATCCAGGAACCAGAGTATGTCCAAAACCTAACCAAAGAGGTCACTATAACCTATACTTTTTTTTCAAATATTTAGGATTATTGTGGCCTCACCAAAAATATTTAGACAATTTAAGGCCAGGAAGGCCATCTTTATTATTTTAGAAGATTTTCAGCATTTTTATACAAACGGCATAGTTCTCCTTTCAGGGCGAATCAGACATCGATTCCGAGACTTGTCTTTTCGACATAAAAAGCGTAACGAGGGAAAATGGAAACGGGCGACGTAGAAGCAGCTCGTCGTCACAAATAACAACAACAATAATAATGGAGCTGAAGAAAAAAACAACACCGAAGTCGTCCCTCCCATCCCAATCAGGTCCACAAGCGAACGGTCGAGTGTCACTCCTCAACTCCCTTGAGAAATGGTTTTAAAAATGCAAACTTTTTACATATTTATCATCTTTTTTTACAGGAGGTATACCTAGAAATGATTAACGATTCTCTAAAAAATGCAGAGAGCGAATATTACAAAGGAGCCAGACGTCGAACAATAAACGGAAGAATTGCATAATGAGCATTAGAAATTGGCCAACTTATTAAAAAAAAGCTTCTATTGTTTTCTAATCTAATATTGTTAATAATTCCTCAGTGCCATATAATTTAGAATATTGACAAATTACTAATCTCATCGTGTAAATTCTCTCAAGAACAATAAATAATTTGTATAAAGTAGGTGTACATTGCGAATAGTAAACTTAGAAATAAAAAAAATTAGAAATTTAATAAAATAGTAAAGCAGATTTTTCACTCAGTCCATTTAGTTGTGAAAAACTGTTTCTTGATGCTGTATAAAGATTTAGTTTTTGTGTCACTCTGTATAAAAAAGACGAGTAATCATTCCCAATGTTCATTTTCAAAATGATAAGACGCTAAATTAGATCGTCCAATAATGTACCTTGATTTTATCGCTTCAATTTTAATTTTTATAAACTCTTTTATTTTTTAAATAAGTGCCCGCCGTGTTTAACGCGATTGTACATAAAATAAAACACTTCTCAATTAAAACAGACTCCGAAATTTAGGCCATTTCCGAACATGGCCTGAAAGGTGACAAAAATCTACCTAAAATTTGTCAAAAAAAAATTTGTACTTCAATTTAATTTTAACAAATGGTGAACTGTGTTTAGCTAACAAGGAAAGAGGAAAACAAGATTTTTGAAAATGGCCTTAAAATTCAGAGTAGCTTAATTTTGTTGAGAAAGTAGAGAAAAGCCTTTGTATTCGCGGAAGAAAAATGAATCCTTGTGAATGAATACACCAAAAGAATAATTTTAAAAAAATTAAATTTTAAGCATATCGTGTGAAGGTTAAAAGTGATATCCAGAAAGTGATCGTACATTACGTTGCTGTACACGTAAGCCAGAAAAGTTTTCATAACTTATTTATTGTGATTTTCTATGTAAATAAATATTTAAAAAAAAATTGTATAAAACTGTTTTAAAGAAGCGTCTTTAAAAATTAGTGCAGTGCCAGTTTATAAGCTAATAGTTAGTATGGTGGCTGAAAGTGGATGCACTGAGGCTCAACCCTTTTTTCAATGGATTTGAAGGGTAAAAAAAAGCCCTTTCCACGTATTTTAGCCTTTGATTTCTCTTTAAGTGGTTTTTTTGATCTCATTGTAAATTTGAACATATTGAGTTTCAAACATTTTATCTAAAAATCAAAAATTAATTTTTCTTCTATGTTACCATTTTTTTCTGTTTTCAATTATAAATATTTTCTATTAAATGTTATTTGTCTTTCTTTTATGAGTGCAATATTAAATGTTAATTTTTTTTCCTATTGTGAAAGGGAGTAGTGAAGTGCAATAGCTTAATTTTGTTTGAAAAAAGCTTTTTTTTTTTTATTTAATTTGTATTATTGTAAATTTCAATTTGTTATTTTAATACTGAAAGATGTACTGTGAAAAAACGCTTCGTGTTGTTAACTATATTATGGATTTGCTTGTTTTTGTATCGGCCACATAATATTTTATGGAAGTTGGCATTATTAATAAACGCCTATCAGAAATTAGGATAACCTTATTTTTTCTTCTGCACGTTTCCGCAAGACTTGAACCTGACACCTGGAGAGCCAAAAATTAATGAATGAAAAAGGATTTAGAAATAGTATAATAGAAAATTATTTAAAAAGTTTTTATTAATCTTAAGACAATAAATAGCACTAGTTTGTATAAAAAAAATTTCAATAAAAACAATCATTTAAAAAACATTATCACAACAAAAAGAAAACTTAAGATTATTTTAACATGAATTTTAAGTTGGCCGCATTGAAAAATTGTAACGTCCGAGAATTGCCAGTCCGAGCTGGTTGATGTTTATATCATGTGTTGGCTGCTGGGTTGTCTGGTGGAACAAACGGCGTCCACTTTAAACATTCTGGGTCGATTTCTTTATAAGTGACACCACGCCTTTTAGACCTTTCGATGTACTCTTCAATAACATCCTGAAAAACGGAAAAAGGCTCAAATTCACATTAAAAAGTATGTCTGGAGATATCCCCGATGGGAACTCCCTCAAAAAAGGGCAATTTAATCATTTTGCATCCAGAAAAAATGAAAGTCTTCGCCAGAAACAAAGTGAGCGAGCCATATACCATGGAGGGTATTACAAGACTTCCCTTTAGGGACAAAAATAATATGAAAAACAAATAATACCTGCTTTTTAAGAATAATATGCTTTCCCTTCCAATATTTCATCATTCCCAGCGCTTGGAGAGTACTTACAATATCATACGAATTTATGGCCATTTCTTGACTTATATCTACAGAAAATTTTTATTTTATACTTAATATAACATTTTTATACCTTTAATTGAAAGCTGCTTTCCTCCAAGATTGCATAAATATTCAAGTAAGACGTCTTTCCAGTATGATCTGTATGAGATCAATCCGAGATCTGACAACGGCTTTTCAGGGGAGCCAATTTTACCTTCAACTCTTGTCAATAAATAGCCTGAAAACAATATTTTAAGAAAATAATAAACTAATGTGTAAACTTACTGAAATCAATCAAAAGCCTTCCGTATCCTTGTCGTTGATAAGGAGGCAAAGTCAAAATGCATGAAACGTTGTAGTTTAAAAACGAATTTTTTTCCTGGAATTTATTCAGTTTAAGAAAATATTAAGAAAAAAAGGTTACCTTGCTAAAGTAGCCAACTGTATGGCATCCTTCAGAATCACTTATGGTCATAACATAAAATAAAAAAGGTTCTACGTCGTAATAAAGGGTTTTATGATCCAGAAAAAATTTCGCGAGCAAACACAAGTTCTGACAATAAGTTTTGTACTTTTTGCCGTCGACTTCAAAAACGGAAATTTTGTCCTTTCTATAAATATTTTTCATTAGAGAAACACAATGATTTTTTTTTACCGATAGACTTCTTCGCCGGGAGGGTGCCGCCAGACGCATTTGGCGATATGTCTTTCCAAGGTCATCCGTTCGCCCATATATCGTAAACAGTATTCACAGATGTACAATTTAGGTAATCTGGCATAATTATCAGGATATGGACTTTGGTACCAGACTTCCATTTCGAATTTTCCCATTTCTATACATTTCGTACAATGGACGTTAGCTAATAGTTTTAATTCGTCTTCCTGAAGAGAACAAAAAATTGACATTTTTACAGGAAAACCTTTTCAAACTTACAATAATTTCACTGGCAACCGCTTGAGCTTCTTGAAATATTTTCAAGTCGTATTTGTTACAGTACTTTGATAAATCAGGCTGCTTGTCTTTGGGAAGGTCACCGTCCATATCATGATGGCGGTGGTGATGATGGTGATGGTCGTCTTTTGTTGGAACGAATTTGTTTCTCATTTCTTTCACTTTGTCTCGATAAAGCTTCTGCTCAGGCGTAGGAGTTATACTATGTACATGCTTTAAAACACCAACTGACTTTTTACGTTCTTCTTCTTTTTTAACCTTTCGCTATAAGCTTCCTGAAATAAAATATTTTTTAGCCATCTTAAGTAGCTGAGAAGAGTGCTCATTTTGAGTTCCGAATTTGAAAAATTTTAAATGTGATTCTTACTCTACATTGCTGAGGGGTCATATTGTGAAATTTGGGACATGCTTCAAGAGTAAAATGTTTATCGAGTCGCCCTCCAAGATGGCCATTTGAGTCGCAATGATCCAATGGGCATTTTCGTTCTTCTTCCACTAAGTGACTTGATTCTGAACTATTTGAGTTTTTCGGTTTTGACTTATGAACTGGATTATTTTTCCTGCTTTCTTCACTGGGGATTTGCTCAATTTACCTAAAATGAAAAATCAGGTTTTATAGTATTAATTTTATATTGAACTTACTAGCGTCAGAATCAGAATCACTGGCAAGACGAGACATGACATGTTTGCTTTTTCTCATACTGGAAGATCTTGTTTGCTTTCTGGATGGAGCTTCATTATCAGAATTGAGACGTGGCGGAGAAACTTTTTTCTCTTTTTTTATTGAGTTTGCCTTCTTAGTCTCAACAACTTTTGATCTTGAGGATTCAGGACTTGAGGAACTACTCCCTTTAAAAAAATTTTAAATTAAGAAAATGTAATTTTTTAAATTTACTTGAAGATCTTGATGAATCTGAAGAGTTTGAAGAAACCGAACTTGATCGTTTTGGCGTCGGTTTTGGTTTCGGTTTAGCTTTGTGGGCTTTCGCTGCGACATTTTTCATCGCTGTTAATTTCGGAGGAGGAGGTGTTGATGTAGTTTCGCTATCGCTGCTGTTATCTGGGCTGAAAATACTTTTAGTTTTGTTTTTCTTTTCATCTTTGGTTTTCGAATTTTCTTTAGGAGCAGGTTTCGGGGCTGCTTTTCTAGGCGGGTTGACTTTTTTCGGAACAGGTTTTTGAGTTGAGGCTTTTGGGGTTGTTTTTGGGACTGGGGTGACGGTTGCGGATGATTTGGGTTTTGCTTGAGGTTTTCGTTTTGAGTTTAACTTCGGCGAAGAGTCTTCAGAATCTGAAGTAAAAATCGGCTTTGACTGCTGAGGTCGTTTGTTTTTATCTTTATTTTTGTCTTCTGTCGTTTCATTTTTACTCCTATTGGATGAAGTGCTCATTCGCTTCTTGGGTGTAGGCTTCTTTTCTGAATCGGTCGAACGGTTTCCAGCACCGCTTTTCCCGCTTGTCGTCGTATTCTCAGAATCGGAGCTGCTGCTATCGCTCGCTGATGACGATGACGACGACGAAGTTGAAGAAGAGCTGCTGCTCGACGAATCTGACGATGATGGCACATCCTTAAACATAAAAAGATCCAGTATTTCCCCAATTTTTTAAAACAAAACTAAACCATACCTTCTTTTTAGGCGACATTAAGACTCGTTCAAATTAAAAACTAAATCATTAAGATTAAAACAAAAATATCAACAATATTCCTTAAAATATCAACAATTTTTCTAATTTATCATTATTTACTAAACAAAATTTGTTTTTGACACAGTAAGCTTAACAACAGGATTGCCAACAGAATTATTCTAATTACCCCAATAACAGTTCCTACAGGTTTTTTTTATTGATTTCAAAATATCAATTACAAAAAATCCATTTTTGATGTACAAATTGATATTTAATTTATCTAAAAAAACTATTTTAAATGGGATAAATAAAATACTTAGCACAATGAGGCGCAACTCCTAATTTTTGAGTTGCCAACCAACGTCAAAAAATGTCCCTTTTATAACTTCAAACTTGTGTGTAAACAGTTCAGTTCAGTTCAGTTAGGTTTCTATTAATTGATGATAAAAAGTTATTATAAAATAAAAAAATAAAAATGAATTTAGGATGCAGAATACTTAGAGGAAATAATTTTTATCGACTTTAAATAGATTTTCATCAGATCTAAGCCATGCTTTGAAAGGTATTAATTTTTTGGGATATTTGCCATAAATTGGTTCTATGGTCCCCATAGATTTGTGAATTAATTTTGGTCTTTTGAAATTTTCAGAAACAAATGTCACTTCGTCGACTTTTGTACGAAATTTGCCTTTTATGAACAAATATGAAACGCCGAGGAAAGCTTGGGTCGAAAGTCTTGAGACTCCAGAAGAAGTGAAAAAGTCGATGGTCGACCTCCACCCAGACGTTTTTGGGGCGATGCCCAGAATAGATGTCATCGCCGATAACGTCAGATGGCAAAAACTGTACCGAAGAGTCGTACGTATTATCTTAATTTTTTTTTCTTTTTACAATATTTCTTTAGAGTTTCCTCCATAGTAAAGCGACGTTCGAGTGTCGTGGTGGTGGTCGGAAGCCGTGGCCTCAAAAAGGATTAGGACGCGCCAGACACGGTAGTATACGTTCGCCCCTTTTCAAAAACGGTGGTATCGCCCACGGACCACGATCGCCAACCTCATACTTCTACATGTTACCTTTTTTCACTCGGGTTCATGGATTGACATCCACGCTTTCAGTCAAATTGGCTCAGGACGACCTACACATAGTCGACACCTTAGAACTACCCACAGACGATCCAAAATATTTAGAAGATCTCGTTCAAACAAGAAATTGGGGTGTCTCAGTCTTATTTGTCGATGAGTCAGTATTTTATTAATTTTTATTCATTCATTACTCCTTATTTGTAGTACGGATGAGATGCCACGAAACATCACAGTGGCGACTGACAACATCAAACATATGAACCTCATGCCCGTTTATGGTAACAACAGTATAAATTTGTCATCAAACCTAACCTAATTTTCAGGCCTTAACGTATACAGCATGTTAAAACATGAAACTCTCGTTTTGACATTAGCTGCAGTGGAACGCATTGAAGAAAGAATCCTTTATCAGTTCCATAGGCCAGACTACAAAGAAAAAAATCTTAAATTTCGTCCTAACAATGTCAGTTAATATCTTTTTGTAAATAAGTTTTTATTGCATTAAAAATTATTAAAAATCTCTCATATGTTTAAGTGACATTTTCTTGAAGATGTTTAAAAATAAAGAACAAGCATCTCAAGAGGTTTGTAAAGTTTTAAAAAAGATTCAGAACGATGAAGAGACAATTTCAAAGCTTTTTGAGGCTTTTCTCAAATTTCAAAGGAGATCATCGAAAACAAGGAATGCCTATGACCAAATTTCAAAATGCGTTTATGAATCTGCGAATGTTATGAAGTCTGGAAAAGAACAAATTTTGAATTTGGCCATGAATTTCGCGCAGGTTGGCGATAGTGAAGATGACTTGATTGCTGAACTTGATAATGTCCTAGCGCCTTTTTCGCTTTTTAAAAACCATTGTCATACCCTCAAGTCAGAAATAAACCATATATACGACTCTTCAAAGGATTTTGACAAAACGAATATGACGTCTAAAACTCAAAAATGGATTGAAGACCGCACAGAAGCTTTCGAAACAAAAAAAATCAACGATTTTAAAAATGTTCTTTCCCATTTCATAAAAACAGAACTCGCATTTCATGTTGAAATGGTCGAAATCTATTCCTCGGCATATAAAGAAATTTTGAAAATCAACACTGATAAAATCAAAGATTCAAATGGTTCAGTTGAAAAACCAAGCGTTGAGAGAAATTTGGCGACTTTTCTCAAATTGTCTCCTGAAGGAGGAAAAAACGCAGAAAAATCAGGAACAGAAGAATCAACTGAATGCTCTGAAAGTGAGGAAGATAGTTTTACTGAAAATTCAAATTTGAGCCATCTACGATAATAATTTTTTATTGAAAAGACATTAATATTACTAACTGAGTAGCCACAGACAAAATCATCTATAATTTGAAAAATAAATGTACAACTTAATGTATGCTAATTTATTTTTACCGATGACAAGGTGCTAAGTTCAAGTGTGAAATATCCAGACGCTGTAAAATAATAATTGTTGTGTTTCGTAGAAACACTCAATGCTTTTAGCTGCGAAATTGTAAAAATTTAAATCTTCATTTCAGAGACATTTTTTTTTACTTACATTTTTAGAAAATTCATTACTAAACTCTTGGTCGATATAATCCCATACGATAGTGTCAGTTTTTTGTGCCTATAAAAAGAAATTAATTACTTTTTTATATGAATAAAATTCATTCTGCCACGAAAACCAATAGTACTTAACCTCAATTGTTGTGCTTGTGCAAACATGAAGAATCGCGATGGAAAGGACCAGATAAATTAAGGTCCAAAATAAATTAAACAATACAAAGTCTAAAGGGATAGTTGACGAGAAAAACAAACCTAGTAAAACTTTATACGGGTTAACTATAAATCTAATATAAACATAAGACATAACAAGGAGCATCTGAAAACCGAAATTTTGTGTCAGCGTCGCCAAAGCTTCGCACAACTTCAAATGAGATTCCGTCAATAACTTCAAAGTGGATTTTACAGGATAAATCACATTTTCGTCTTTAAAACTGCCACAACATTTAAGCAAAATGGAGTTCAAATAAAAAAACCTCAATTTTAAGCTTGACGCACTTTTTATAAACAATATGGCTATTGAGATCAACATAGTTTGAGCCATATAATGCCCTTCTAAAAGTAAATAAAAAATATCAATTTCAAGCCTTGGAATAATATCGTATGCGCTAAGACTAAACCAGAAAATTAAAAAAACCAAAAAAAATTTCTCATCTTTGTACGGATTAGACACAAATTTTAATTTTTTATCCACTTTTATCAAAATCGATTCCAAATTTTTTATTGTTTTTTGATTTTTAAATGAATAATAAGTGGAAAGAGCAGCAATAAAAAATCCTAAAGAATGATCGGCGGCGTTAACTAGGTTTTTTAATGAGGTCGTCATTACAGTTGAAGATGAGTGCCCCATGAGAATATATTCGTCATAATTTCTATATAAAATAATTAAAGAAACTGTTAAGCCTAATAAAAAATATACGCGTAAGATATAAATGAATAAAATTTGTTCCCATTTTCGAACCAGAGAAGAGTTCCCCAGAATTTTAAAAAAATCCGAAGGGGCAAGCTTGATAAGTGGAACATGACTGAAGAATTTTTCATTTCCATATCGATTTTTAATCATAATTTAATTTACTTGAGTATTTGATATCCCATCAATGTATCTCAAAATCGAAAAGCTCTGTAAAACATAAAAAAGGTGTTATTTCCTAAAAAGAATGGCTTTAATAAACGCGATTTTACGGGGAGAACACCGTTCAACATAACGCATTTCGCCCTGACGTAGTAGAACATAAAAAAATCTGCATTCCGACCTAAAAACTCTGTAGCTCACCATAATGCTTTTCGGCATTGAACATAAAGCTACTAAAAGTTCAAAAATTTTGAGCATAATGCATTTCAACATAAAGCGTATCGCCATAAACGACTTTTTCAATAAATGCAAGTCAACATAAAAAAAGTGCAAGTCACCATAACGCTTCTAACCATAAAAGCCTCTCTTTAAGCTTGTTTTTTGCCATTAAACGGTTTCAGTGTTTGGGCATAATACATCTCACCATAAACCAGGGACAGCGAAAGAGCAAGCCTACTTTCGAAGTTTAAAACGCGATTATGACGAAACGAGAAAAACCTTAAAACTTTACAGTTCACCATAATGCAATTCAACATAAAGCGCTTTAAAGGTTTTTGGTCGTTTCGCCGTAATCGCGTTTTAAACGGCGAAAAAAAGGCTTGATTTTTGGCTGTCCCTAGTTTATGGTAAGATGCATTATGCCCAAACTACAGAAACAGTTTTTTGGCGAAACGACAAGTTCTTTAAAATGAGAGTTTCCTTTATGTTCAACTGCGTTATGTTGAAACGACAAGTGTTAAACCTTCTCTTTATGGTGAGACGAATTATGTTCTAATGCATTATGGTGAACGTTTTCGACTATTTTCCTTATGATGAGTTGCAGATTTTTTATGGTGAACGGTGATTCGCGATTTCGGCTATTTTAAGGTCAAATGCATTATGGCGAACCGTATTATGACGACACGTATACACTCGATTTTACGTTTCATTCCCTGATTATATCCAAAAATGGCTTCTCTAAATGACTCAAAGGATTCCCTCATTAAAAATTTCTCGGATAACGACTTTTATCTCGGGTTTGCCTACGAGGTGCTGGACACGTAGGCTTTTCTTTGAATTTAAGGGTGCAGAGGGTTTCCCATTTTTTTAACTTTCTCCGTCTTTTTAATCAGAGTTAATATTTTGACACGACCTGGGAAAAACCGGGCGTCTTGTTTGCCTTAAAACTTTCTCAAAGTCAAAGAACACAAGAAAGTCCCCGTAGGCGCATCGAAATTTGCATAAGAGGAATTAAGTTTAAAAAACAAAAATGAATTGAAAGAAAATTTTTCAAAAAATTGATCTGATTCTTTAATAAAATAATAATTAACACCAAAAATACGGATTTGATGTCCTTGTAAAGTGGGTATTACCCAAATTTATCTCTTCTAACAAACAAAAGTCTTTCTTATTAGTTTTTTTTATCGCGGGAAAAAAAATCTTTAAAAAATACCTTATCTTATTCGGGTTTTTCTTGTTTCTGAGAAGTTTAAATAATTTTTGTAAATTTGTTCGTATAAAGCGTTTGTTAAAATGTTGGGATGAATTTAAACCTGAAGGAAAACCGAGCTTAAGATCCGGGTTCCAGGGATAACAAGTGCTGGAGGAGTTTAACGTAGACCAAACGGAATTATCATATTAATTTTGTTCATGCATAAATTCTCGTTTATTTAAATCCGCATTTTCTCGGCTAAAATGTCGTTTAAAATCAGTGCGTCACGGAAATGCGCATTTTCCAAAGGCACGTCTTAATTTCAATATTTATTTTGAAGCGATTTTTCCTTATTACTGTGGGAAAAATATATGAAATTATGGTCATTCCGTAGAAGTAGTTGAAACTACATGAATTGGTGAAAAACCCCCGGGAAAAAGGGGTTTCTAGACTGAACAATGGAGAAAAAGACCTCGAAATCCTGTAAAAATGGTGTTTCTTGCTCGAATAATTGAGAAAAATTCCCGTTTAAAGGGGGTTACTTGGTCCAATAACCGAAAAAAACTCTTTAAGCCGGTTGCTCAGCCGAATAACCGAAAATCCAACAAAAAGGGGTAGGTGTTTTGACAACAATTCTTTATCAAAAGATTCTTCTATAAAAGGCCAATACTCCATCGCCGAGAGCTATAGCCTACAAAAACGCCGAAAAATCCTGTAAAAATATGGTTTCTTGTTCGAATAGTTGAGAAAAACTCCTGTAATTCCGGTTTAAAGGGGGTTACGTGGTTCGATAACCGGAAAAAAAACCATTAGTCAACCGAATAACCGAAAATTAGAGCTATATACGACAAAAACGCCTGAAAATCCTGTAAAAATGTGGTTTCTTGTTCAAATAGATGAGAAAAACTCCTATAATTCCGGTTTAAAGGGGGTTACGTGGTTCGATAACCGGAAAAAAACCATTAGTCAACCGAATAACCGAAAATTCGAGCTATAACCGACAAAAACGCCCGAAAATCCTGTAAAAATGGGGTTTCTTGTTCAAATAGATGAGAAAAACTCCTATAATTCCGGTTTAAAGGGGGTTACTTGGTTCGATAACCGAAAAAAAAGCCATTTCTCAACCGAATAACCAAAACCCGAGCTATAGCCGACAAAAACGCCTGAAAATCCTGTAAAAATGGGGTTTCTTGTTCGAATAGTTGAGAAAAACTCCTGTAATTCCGGTTTAAAGGAATTTACTTGGTTCGATAACCGAAAAAAAAAAAAGCCATTTCACAACCGAATAACCGAAAATCCGAGCTATAGCCGACAAAAGCGCCTGAAAATCCTATAAAAATGGGGTAAAGGGGGTGGCTTGGTTTGATAACCGAAAAATAGCCATTTCTCAACCGAATAACCAAAAATCCGAGGAAAAGTGGTAAATGGACAAAAATTCATCATTTCTGAAAAAGCCAATGGCCTAGAGCTAAAGCCCACAAAAAACGGTTTTTTTTTTTTCTGAATAACCGAGAAAATGCCTTAAAAAACATTATGCAGTCTTCTCAACCGAATAAGTAAAACAGTGGGGTTTTGTACGAAAATCTTGAATCTAAAAATTCTTCTTCAATTTAGAGACATTAAATTTTCAATCTCGAAGACCCTCAAGCCACAAAACGCTAGACTTTTAAATGCGATCACGTTTTGACTTGCTAATCACGAAAATGATGCGGAATCGGTCGTTTTTGTTGTTAATTGCCAATAAAAAACTAGAATCTTCTCAGGTGGGGAGGAATCCGGGGGTAAAGACCAAAGCTCTCGGGATTCCCCGTAGCCGCCAGCTTCTGTTGCTCTCCCCAAATGTCTCCCAGTAGATCGAGGCCCTCTGTTGACCGTTCAAGATGCCCAGGAGACTGACTCTACTCTCGTTAGTGAGTGAGTACATCCTCGATGGTGTCAAAATCACCATTTCACGACTCACTAACCGTACGTCTAACGTTTTTGTCCATTTCTAAGGATCGGGAGATAACAAAAAAGGCTTCCTTTTTTCTTTTGCTGTTAAAACGCATGCGCTTTTTGTCCCCTAAAACCAATATGGCAGAATAAAGAACAAAATTTCTTCATACTTTATAAAGTATTATAAATTACAAATTGGATCAATAATTAACCTTTTTGATTACAAAAACCACTCGACATTTATTGAGTAGGTTTTCAACGTCATCGATCTTCCTTGGAAAAAAAAGCCTTCATTGGGCAAAGTTTTTATTTCACTCGTGCGTCATCGAAAAATTTTAAGACCAATTGAAAACCAGATTAGCCCCTTTTAATCTCTGTTTTAAAAATACCATCACTTAAACCAAGATTAACGAGTTATCAAACGAGGTAAAATCGTAAAAATTGAGCAAAAAGAGGAACTCTTGGCCGAAAGATTGTATGACAGAATATTTAGGTCTGTTCATAGAGAGATAAAAATAATTTTTTATAAATTAGAACAATTTATTTAAATTCTCACATATTAGCGCTTAGTTTTAATTCCTTTTGAAGATTTTAGTAATCACAGAGGGGATTAAGATTTTTTTCCTGTAGTGATGAACCCAAGTTTTGGGGAAAAACCACTCTTAGTCTGTTTTCGACTCAAACCAGTGATTGGGAAGACATTTGTGAGAAAGGACCTGAGGGTATGTTGCTAGAAAATTAACGCTTTTTAATTAGTACTTTAGGGTAATTTAAAAAAATTAGGTCGGAACATAAACAAAAGATGGAAGGGGAAAACGTTGATTATCCCAACTAAAAGTGAAAGGCATATTGACATTGGCCTTAATTTCAATTCTAGAAACGCGAAAAAACCGCGACAAAAAGCCAGCTGGATGCATCTAAATCCTTGATAAATGATTGATTGAATTCTCGCACGAAGCCCCTGAGATCCGAAACCTGGCCTAATTGAAACGGGGATTTCCTAGCGTTCGAGGCTTTCACAATGAATTTCAATGGAGCCGTAACTACGGGAAAAACCGAACTTTTAATATCATCCTTCCGACCCACATAGAATCAGCCCACATCAGGCGATATTTTTGTTTAACCTTTTAGTTTACAAAATATTACATTCGTCCCGGGCGAAACAAAAATTGTTCATTAAAAAAACACTTCAAAAATGAAAAAATTTACTTTTTTTTCTTCTTTTTGGCCATATTTTAGGGTTGATTTTTTAGTTTTCATGAACAGACTTTTTAATGGATTTTCTAGCGTTTCCCTTGGTTTTTTATTATTTTATTTTGTGTGAGTTCGAGGAATTACGTTTATTAACACGATTTTATTCACTTACATGGAGACCCAAATTCTGATGGTCGATTAAAGCCAAAATAATCAACTGATTTTGATGTTATTACATCTTTATACTTGTAGGATGTTCATCTCTACTAATTTAGAATTGATAGAAAGAGATGTGTTGTATGTGATGTGATGCGGGTGCGGATGCTGGAACGCGAACTGTCGAGCTGTCAAGAAGTTCGTTCCGAGGTTCAAGTTCCACCAATTCAGCGGGTTGGAGAGGTGCGGAACTGCTGACGAGTTGATTGGGAAGAATTGCTGGCGCCTTCGATGGAAGATCAAGAAAGCAATTCTCGTTCTGTGTTTGTATGTTGAGAGAGTGTAAATCCTCGTATGTACCTAGTTGCTGTGTTCGTGTTCGTGTTCGTCGTGGGTCATCAACTGTGGAATGTTCATCACCACTAATTTAGAATTGATATAAAAAGATGTGATGTGTCTGATTTGATTTATTAGACTCTAATGAGTAATGACATTTAGATCATATGTTGTGGTACCCACATACTCATTATTTTACGCTCTTTATATTTTCCCCAATCTCTATTTTCTTTAGAAATCGACCTTTTTTTAGTGATCTGCACAAAACTGAAAGGAAGAACGAAAAAAACAGTTAAGTTCAGAAAGAAACGGCCAATTATGCGGCTTACGTCATATAAATGAAATGCTTGTATACCTCAAATATTCAAAAGGTTCTCAATCTCATAAAAATTTTTTTTCTTCCACATGAATTATGCTTATTTTTCTACCCAAACATCCGGTTTAGACTTTATTTTTTTCCAAAAATGGCAGCTAATTTTTTTTTCTTTTTTATCATCGTTCGTTTAGAGGTTGAGTCACAGATTCATTTTTCTCTCTCTGTTTTCGCATTCCTCTTTTGATTATTTCCCGAGAATTCAAAGTCAAGTAAGTTCCGGATTCTTTCGGGAAAGCCCGAAGGGTTTTTAAAGTGAAATTTTTATGGTTTTTTCTGCAGCTGTTGAATTGGAGACGAACCTACAAGAATAGGTCGGTAGATCATAAATCGGGCAAAAACTGTTCATGGAGGGTATTACAATTACTTCTCTTTGATGAATTCAAAAGGATGAATTATGATTTCTAGGTTGGCCCCACTGTCTCAAGAAAGAAGTTAACTGGGCGGTAGCGCATCCCTAGATTGCCAACTTTTGGTTTACTTTTTGTTGAATTTTAAAATCTCCATCGCTAATCTTTGAATTATTATAACTTTCACTATTTCGCCTTCCCACATAAACTATCACGTGCGCAACATGCTTGGAAGTTGTCCCCATGCGTATTTGCCGACCTTCACAATTTTTCGCCGCCTTTTACCCCTTCTACTTTCCAATCATTTCCTCGATTCCATTCAAAGATCTTCAGACAGTCCGGTACCAAAACCAGTTCTTTGGGGGAGGGAATTTAAAAAAAACGGAAAGTGAACAAAACTCTCTTTTTCTAAAAATCACATCAAAGAGGGAGATTTTTAAAGGAAGTTGATATGACGTTTTTCAATGTCAGAGATTTGATTAATCGCGTTTGGGCCAGATACTAATCGATTGTCAGAACGGAGAATAACAGAACATTAATCTCTCAACGAGTGGTTATTGAACAATTATCAACAATCACTTCCTAGAAATCTTCGAACGACAATTTTCGATTCAAAATTTCCATTTTTGCGGACTTTTAGGTGGAGCAAGCGGCCAAAAGAGCGTGGAATACACTCAAAAATTCAGTCAAAATTGTGTTTCTTGAAGTGAAAGAACCGAGGGAAAATAGTTTTTTTAAGGATGAGGGGGCAAAAAGGGCGTTTTTGTGGTAGTACCTAAGAAATAACTTCTTTAAGGAAGTTTAAATCTTAGGGGTTCTCTTTAAAAAAAATTCATCTTCATTTATTATTCATGTACTCACTTAGTTGTAGTTAATACCTATTTTTTCCCACTCAGACGTTTTCAGAGACAATGCTCCGGAATTCCCATAACAAATTAAGGATTTAAATTTTATTTTTGCCCATCGGTCTTCCCGAATCAACAATTATTCTAATAGCATTTGATGGCGCCGATTTAGGCAGAGATCATAATAAAGTTCCCGCAGAGTTCCTTCCTACCTATTGTGCAATCAGACTCTTTTGTATGTAGGGATTTTTCAATTTTTTGTTCACAGAATTTAAATGGAAATTAAAAACTGGGCGTTTTTGGAATTTTAAGTTTTTCCCACTTTGTTCGAAATTTTATTACCGTTAGTGAAAAGGGAGACGTATTTAGAAAATTGGTGAGACATGGAAATCCCTTTGGGTTTTTCTAAAGAGAGGTATATGCCCTCAAAAATCCGACCAAAAAAGGTCGTTACCCCTTCATTAATGGGTTTCTTCTTTACTGAAAGCCTAGTCTCGACAAAAAGTAATTATTTTTTTAACTTTAAAAAATCCTTCATTTAGCAAATTATAAACATAAAAAAAAAGTTATTATTCCTGAGAAAACAAAAATTTATTTGTTTGTTAATATCGCTTATTTATTGCACCCAGTGGGAAATCCAGGAAGAAGAAAATTTCCATTTTTAACTTCCTTTTTTCGAGTAGGCTATTTTACAAAATAATTAAAATAATAAACTTAGTTTATTTCCTGTCATAATAAATAATAGTTGTTTATTGCTTTTATAATAAATAATTATTTTAATTATAATGAAATTAAATATTTTTCACATTTTATTAATAAATTATTGAGTTATACAGGGTGTCCGGAAACACATGGCAAGCGTCTGGGAGAGCGTTAAAAAGCGGTTTTACGAAAAAAAGTTAAATGTAAACCCCCCTTAATTTAAATCAAAGAATTTGATGGTGTAGTTAAAAATCCGCCTGGATATACAGGGTGTCCCAGACACAACCTAACTTCGTTATTTCAAATGAGAACCCCTATTTTTTATTTCAGATTCGTAATCTACGCAAAATTTCAAGTAGATTTGAGTACTCATATGACAATTTTGGACAACTTTTAAAAAATGTCAAAATTTAGCGTTTTTTGCGCTAAAATCCGTTAAAATTGACCTAGGAGACTCGTTTTTTTTTTTAATTCCACTTATTTTTTCCCGAAGAATCCAACTGTCTCAAATTTGAGCATCTTCGCATTCAGCATCACGAGATTTCGTCGCTAATGGCCTTTTTTCAAGTTTAACTCCAAATTCCATACTTCAAAAATGGAAATTAGCGATTTGTTGACGGAATTTTAATTTTTGATGCATAAACACACAAGACGCTGTAGCTCTTTCAAAATTTGTGGTCCGAAAGAAAAATTCCTTTCAACAAGTGCTAATTTTCATTTCTGAACTAAAAATTTGGGTTCTAACTTGAAAAAAGGCCATTAGCGACGAAATCTCGTGATGCAGAATGCGAAGATGCTCAAATTTGAGACAGTTTGATTCTTCGGGAAAAAATAAGTGGAATTAAAAAAAAACGAGTCTCCTAGGTCAATTTTAACGGATTTTAGCCCAAAAAACGCTAAATTTTGACATTTTTTAAAAGTTGTCCAAACTTGTCATATGAGTACTCAAATCTACTTGAAATTTTGCGTAGATTACGAATCTGAAATAAAAAATAGGGGTTCTCATTTGAAATAACGAAGTTAGGTTGTGTCTGGGACACCCTGTATATCCAGGCGGATTTTTAACTACACCATCAAATTCTTTGATTTAAATTAAGGGGGGTTTACATTTAATTTTTTTTTTCGTAAAACCACTTTTTAACGCTCTCCCAGACGCTTGCCATGTGTTTCCGGACACCCTGTATAGCATTGGGGTTTCTCGGTCCAAATACTGAGAAAAATTTCCCAAAATCCGGTCTTTTTCTTTTTGAAAATAATGGCAAAAACTGCCAAAAATCCGATAAAAAGAGGCTCAAAATTTCTTGATTGCATAAGACAAAATCGTCAGTTTGAACGTAAAACCAATTGAAGAAAACATTTCGAAATTGACGAAAAATGGTTTTTCTTGGACTGGGGGAAAAAGCTATAGGTAACTTCATTGAAGCTAAAAATCCCGGTTTGAGTTGACGGTTTTTTTAATTGAAGAAAAACTCGCAAAACTTTTGTCCCAACAAATTCTTTGTTTGTTTCAAAAAAATGTTAGGTATGAATTATGACTAGGAAGTCAATGAGAACGATGTGTTCTCCAAAGAATTTATAAAACAAACAGGAAGTCCAGCTCAACATAATTCATCGAAGTCGCCTTTCGTTTCTGGGAAAACCGAATATGTAATAGAAGGTGCGAACTTCAATTTTTTTATAGAGTAGAGCAGCTGTCCATACTAAAAATAAGGAAAAGCCCATATAGAACGTTTTTTTTAAGTGGCAATTAAATGATATTAAAATAGGAAAGTGGGTTTTATGAAAAAAAGAGAATTTAAATTAAAAAGTAAACAGATTGTCGAGTTACGTTTTCGTTTTGGGGAATCCCTTTGGAAGGCGAAGAGGTGGAAGGCGCATGCGTCGCTTTCGAAACGTCTACTCGTCGAATATTCGACCTCTAGTCTCGAAAACGTGCCAGCGACGAGTAAACCTTGTTATGAGATATTAAAAAATAATAATTGTTTTGTGTTTGTGTTTTGCGTTTTTTTAATAAATAACGTAAATAATGTGGAGTTCAAATTCTAAAGAGGTTTCAGACGTCGGGAAAACGGAGACGAAAGACGGATTTTACGATTCGGGACGTACGGACTCGGGCTTTCTCTCCGAAAACCTACAGTCGGAACAAAGCATACTCTCGGGTGAAATCAAAAGCGAAGAAGAGTCGCCCAAAGACGAAAAATGCGTGGCTAGCCAAGAAATGAAAATCGACAGCGGAGTCGACTTAGGCCTTTCTGGGCAATTCAGTGATTTGTGCATAGAAGAACAAAACGATTTGGACAAAGAAGGGAAAAACACACATGAAATACCCCCTTGGGAAATTTACTTTCAACAGGACGACGATGGAGACACGTAAGTTTTAAAATTTTGAGGTTCTTCTAATTCAAAATTTTCTTTTTTCATTTATATAATTGCCTGTCTTTTTTTTATTTCAGGCAACTGCATATCGCTATCATTCAAGGCTCTATCGAGGTCGCTTTTAATCTAATAAGGATGATTCCCAACCCCCGCTATTTGGACACTAGGAATGACCTAACTCAGGTAAATTTCAAATTAATCCCTTAATCCTCTTAATTTCTGTACCTAAAGTATTAGATAGATAAAGAATTAATCATCATTACCTATTTACAATAAGAGAAAAAATAATAACTTCTTTAAGTTAAAAATTATTTCCTATATGGAAATTACTTTTTCCAAAACCTAAAAAAAAATTCATGTTACCAACATGGTACTAGGTATACTGTCTGTTGGTAGTTCTGCTTAAAAAGGTCTTATTGAAGGATTATTATTTTTTTCAGTTCAGAATTCAACAATATTTAAATTACTATTATTATTTAAATTCAATATTTATTACTATTATTATTTAAAAACCGGCTCCGTGGCTGGGGGGTTCAGTCTCTGACTCACACCACGGAAGACCGGGGTTCGATCCCAGGTTGGGTATAGGGATTTTTGGTTGGAAGTAAAATTCCAATTAAAAATATCCCTCTACAAAATCTGTGGATAATTTAGTTAGGCCACTACTCTGGTAGTTGGCCCAAAAGGGCGCCATGGCATTATGGCGAAAGCCCCCGCCTGGGTCTGATCCCCTCCCCCTTTGTAACAAGCCCTGGGCTTAATACAATTAAAACAAAAAAAGAGTAGATTGACCAATAGTAAGAGTAAGCCTCTTGCTCATTGGTCATATCTACTTCTTTAAAAAAAAAAAAAAAAAAAAAAAAAAAAAACAATATTTAAATTACCTGATGAATTGATAAACTTTTAAATCGCTTAAAAATCTCCCAAAAGAGGCAAATGTTATCTTTTATGAAGATTTGTATGCCCACGCTCCCTAGTGGTTAAAATTTTAAATCCGCTTTTGGGCTTGAAGGTGCTTTTGTGGCGCCTCTAGGCCGTCCCGCCGTCGGTGACATATGAAAGTGTATATGTCACCTACATACTACTTTCATGGAAAATTTTCCTTTTACGTACTTTCCAAAAAGCTCCTTTTACCCCATTAGGCATTTCCAAATAGTTTTTATCATTTAACGCTCTTGTCCAATATTTTGGCTCGTAGAATAAAAACAGAAAGAGCCCAAAGGAGGCCATCAATTTATTCGAAATATGGCTAGTAGTAACTCCTCAAAATATCAATGTACCTAAATTACTTTAAAAATCATGAAGGCACTGAATTAAAACAATTGGTTAACTTTAAAAACCATGAAGGCATTGAATTAAAACAATATTGGTTAACTTGAAAAATCACGAAGGCACTGAATTAAAACAATTGGTTAACCAGTTAAGGTTAGATTACCGTGATAGTTTCTTTGTATATCAAGAAGGAATTAACTAGTAATCCCCATTATTTTATAATGCTTTCTTAAATCCTTTGAATACCTGGAATTTATGGTTTTCCCGGAATAGAAGTACCTAGAGATTTTTGCCTTTATCCAGGTATACGATTCATTTTGCACTTAGGCAAATTTTAGCTTGTTGATACTAAGACCGTTTGTTTGTTTAGACTGCTTTACATTTGGCGGTGAGGACGTCGCAGTCTCGTATCGTCCGGAGACTTGTGGTCGCCGGAGCGAATACAAGAATCGTCGACAACACTGGTAACACGGCCCTTCATCTCGCGACCCTCGCCGGCGACCTCCTCTGCGTTAAAGCCCTCACAGAACGCGTTTCCTCCGCCGAAGTTGCCGCCGCACAACTCCGTTACGTCCCTGAACACCGACAACTACATCCTCCAGAACTAGACATGAACAACTACGAAGGTAAATCACAAGTCATAACTAATCATAGATTAAATATCGATGACATAACTTTTTTTCTTAACTTTAAAATCCTTTGTTATGATTCATATTGACGTTAATCTTTTGGAATTCCCCCTTTTTTTTATTGCGATCTGTCGTGTAAGAAATACGTACTTAAGGAAATTTTTTTCCCCTCGCTCAAAATGTGGCCTCAAAATTAACCACCTAAGATTTCGCTTTTAAAGAATGAACAAAATAATCTTTGTTATCGAAAATAAGAGAGGATTAGGGAATAATTTATCAAGATAATCCTCTGGATTATTTTTTTTACCCCCTTGGGAACCCGTTAATCCCGAATTGAAAGCCCCTTTGTGAAAGGCAAGGTCGTAAAAATCCTTCCGGGGGGAAAACCTAATTGGATAACGGCCTTTCTCTTTGTTAGATGCCGCGATCTGTCCAGAGATCACGAAAGCAACGAGGAAGAAAGTTGAGAGAAACAAATTTTTTAAAGTTCGATATTTAAATAGGGGAAAACGTCCCACACTTCGTACTCGGGGGATTCCCGAATCCAACTTTAGAACTCGCGGACTATTCTAAAACTCTTTCTGACCCGGTATTCTTAGCTCGGATTTATTTTCGTATGCTACCTTAATTGGTAAAGAGACTTCAGAGGCGTCTGCCGCTTATTTATTCCTCAAAATTTTAATCTTAAGTACCTTCTCAAGACTTAAGATTTTTTTTCCGGAACCTTCTTAGGTGGTTTTCTTGGTAAAACCTTATCCGGATTTTTCAAATTACAGGTTTTCAATACCTGACCATTTTCAGATTTTCTACTTTCTTCTAAATTTTTCCGATTTTAAATTTTTAAATCTTCTCGACAAGAAAACTGAATTTAAAAAAAACATTTTTTTTTTGTCAAAATAAACCATCACAATGCACAATATTATCATTTAGAAAATTGAAAAATTATTCTGCTTATTTTACTTACAATAGAGTAGGAAAATCCCGTCTTTGTCGAGGTTTGGGTAAAACCCAAGCAATTCTTTGACCTCCTAAACGAAAGGTCATTTCCCCACTCTGCACGGTCATTTTTTTTCTCCTTAAATCTGATTTTTATTTATTTTTTTCAGGTTTGACATGTCTTCATATGGCTCTCATTACTCGAAATATGGCCGTTTTAAAATACCTTGTAGGTTTTGGAGCTGACATTAATGCACAAGTAAGTTATCTTTTATTTTTTGAATTATGAGGATATTTATTGTTTTTTTTTTAGGAGTATAAATGTGGAAGGACTTGTCTTCATCTTGCCGCTGAGCTAGGTGATGAAAAACTAGCGTATATGCTTCTTCAGGATTTACACGCTGATCCTGAAGTCCCAAATTATGCTGGCCACACTCCATACCAAACAGCAAGAAGAAACCCATCATTCATGCGTTCGCTGGTTGCATTCGGCGCTCCTGAAGAAGATGAATATTTTTCGTCCGACGACGACGAAGACGAATTTATGCCCGAATTAAGAAACAACGGAGTTTTCGTCAACGCCACTGCCTAACTCTGTACAAAAACCTATTAAAAATAATAAAACCAAAATAAAAAAATTAATAATTAAAAAATGTATAAAAGACAAATGTATATAGTGATACCAAATTTTCATGTATTTATTTTTATTATGTATATTGTTAACTTCAGTCAAAGGTTTTTGGATTGAATGACTACGTTAACCAATTTTCATCCTTAACTTTGTAATCAAAGTTTATGTTAATTATACCTTTTTAAAGTTGAAGTTTCTGTTTTTAAACCTCCTCCCACTCTGGAGGAAAATAACTCCAGGAAGAAAGATTTTTTTTTAAATATTTATTTTTATTTGTATTTATTTTAGTCAGAACAATCGTGATTCATATATTTTTGCTGTCGACCACCAAAAGAGGAGCGGGCAGACTGTATTTGCATTCCATGGTATTTTGCCAATTTTATTTTTAAATCAAATTTCCCCCCTACGTTTTAAAGTAATTTTTTAAAGGTCGTTTTTGTGTACGTTGGTTCTTTTAGTGAGACTTATAAGTTTAAAATAAATCAAGTCGCAAACATAGTAAAAAAATAATAAAATTATTGGTGATGAATTTATTTACAACAAGATCAATGTTGACCTGCAGCATTTTGCTTATAAATAGTAGAAAATACACTCGGGAGCAAAATTTTGGAATCACATACTTGAAATTGGTTCCGCGCAATCTTGCTTACTAAATATTTTTTATTCATCAAAGAAATGTCATCGTTTTAAAGGTTCAACTGTTAACTTTAAATTGATAAAATGATGACATTTTTATGATGGATACCAAAATATTTTGCAAGCAAAATCGCGCAGAACCAATTTCAAGTATGTGATTCCAAACTTTTGCTCGTGAGGGTAGATCTCTAGAGACCGCAAAGAAAGAAAATAATTATTTTCAAAAGAAACAGTATAAAAATGATAATCAAATGTAAAAATTCTACTTCAACGAAAATTCACTTCTTTACATTAGTCTGAGGAGGGGCCTAAATTGATGCCCGAAACAAGTTATATATAAAAAAATTGATATGTCCGAATAGTCATTTTTAAAAAACCAAATAAATGTAGATAAAAAAATACAGACCCTAAAATGGAATGGACCTAAGGGTAGCGAAATATTGGCTACTAACTATTCCCCCTAAATTGTTTTTAGTAAGTATAATGTGAAGAAAAATTATTGCAATAAGTTTTCTTTAATTAATAAAGGTTTTAAATAGACTTTGCAAGGTAATAAACTAATAAATAACCATAAGACAGTAAACGAGAACAAAAAAATTAAAATTTTACTACTACTTCTCTCCCTAAAAAAAACCCCCGAAGGCCTAAAATCCCCCCAAATTTAGGGGGGAAACCCTTGATCTGTCAACACTGGTGGTACCGTTCCCATCTCACATTCAGAAGGTCCTGAGTTCCTGGAGTTCGGAACGCCATAAGGGTTTTGAGTTGGGATTTTTTTTCTTTCTTTTTTTTTTGGGGGTGTGGGTGTCGTAAAAGTATAAATAATACGCTTGAACGATCGTCCACAACACCATTCATTTGGCAGTAGCTTTCGTTCAGGTCAGGAAATAAATCTGAGGAATAGAAAAAACAATAAACAGAAATATTTTAAATAAAACTTCTAATTTTAAAGTAATTAAGTGCTAAAAACAATAAAATTGATAAGTGCACATACAAGGCGAAATAAAACATTGTTGAGAAAAGTCGACAGAAAATGTTTGACCTTAATTAAACCAAAATATAAAAATATTTTGATTGTTTCGTTTTTTCTTCGTCTTTTTAAATGCCAATTGATAATCCTTAAATGCTAAATAGGCCATCAAATGTCCTTAGTACGCATTTATCTGACGCTGCTTTTCGACCTCGCTTGAAAAAATGTTTGTTTCTTTTTATCAGAAGGTACTGAGGTAGGCCTTGCGACCGTCTTCATGTACTGGCCCAAAAGCCTTTTCAAATAATCGTTTTCTTCTAAATAATTTGCGTAGTACGCTTCCAAATTCGTCACCTCAACTTGTAATACGCCAAATTTCCTCCAAAAATGTGTCATTTCAATCAAAGGAACCTAAAAAAAAAAGCAGCGCTTATTGTTCGTTTACGAAATATTTTTTGGTATCGAGGGAGAAAAAATGAAAGACTTCTAACAGCAAGGTCATACAGAACGGGCGAGAAGGTTTACTCCCAGCGCTTCCCAGTTCGGCGCCTGTGATTTTATTACCTTTGCCCTATTTTAGGGCCCATTCTCTTTGAGGATTAAAAGATACTAAACCATATGACCTACAAGTCATGCAGGTTTAACAGAGCATCTATCAACAGGCGTTGTTTTTCTTCCATTAATAATTCTAGTTTTTCAAATCCAACTTACACCATCTTTCACGTCAGTTTCAACGTCGGGCAAATTGATCTCCTTTTCATTCAGATATTTTTTACAAAGTTCTGAATAGTGTCCAATCGAATCAACAGTTTTTTCCAAATCCTTCAAATCCTGTAAAAAAATAAATGTTGACTTCTTTACTCCTAGAGTGAATTTTACTTCAATGGTAGCATTGCTGTGCATGGATAGATGTTTTAACATTTTTTCTGCCTCGCTGGCCTCTTTTCCTAGTTCTTTTTTTATTTTTAAATACTCCATTTTAACCTCTTTTATTTCAGCTTCAAGTTTCTCTACCTCAAGTTCTTTCGCCTTTTTGTTCTCATCGACTTCGACTTTCAATTTTTTTACCATTTCCTGCATAAAATTTTGTTTTAATAGTACATAACATAAAGCTTTTACTTCGTATTCGTTTATGATTTTGCAGTTCTTTTTATAATTTTCAATATTCTTTTTATCAGAAGCGATCAGTTCTTTGTAATGAGACTGAAACGGTTCGAATTTTTTATGATATTCGTTCAAAACGGACTGCATATCTTTTTTGAGTTTTTCCATCTCCAAATTTCCTTGAATTTCAAGTTCACGGGTTTCACTCATAAGCTAAAAATAATTTTTAAAAGTAATAAAGGTATCATTTTTCCTTTACTTGGTGCATAACGTCGTTGCGATAATCGAGGGATTTTTTCTTAAGGCTTTCGTCGTTTTTTTCGTTGCAGATTTCTTCCCAGTGGATCATCGTTTCTAAAGATTCTTTATCGGTTTTGAAGTTGTTTTCTAACCTTTCTCTTTCATTAGACGCCTGAGACATTTTTCGATCTCTGGTCGAATTGTAGTTTTCCGATAGGGTGTCCATTCTTCCGGAACGAATGCCTGATAACAGAAAGTGGAGAGTTGTATGTTCCTTGGTAGAAAGCCCAAAAATTGAGGTACCAACTCAAAATTTTATCAATGGCGATTAAATGCGTCTTGACAGCCAGACTGTGTTGTTTTTCTGAATTGTCCAAGTCGCCCATTAAATTTTCGATTATTTTGTTCTTCGTTTTAAGCGCAATCTCAAAAACTTGACGCAAAGTCTAAAATTGAAAATGAAAAGTGAAAAATTTAATTTTTTTTACTTCAGTTGCGTCATGCAGTTCTTTGTTTTGATCTGCCTCAAAGTCTGACGCCATTGCTGATTGATTTTGGCCGTGTTGAGTCTTGTGAATGCTTCTTCGTGTTTTAGTTTATTCTTAAATTTTTTTCAAAATTAGATTCTATCTTTTATATTTTTAGAAACCTTCATGTATGAAGAAATTATATGTTCTTTTCTTCTTTTAGCTTCTTCTTCTATGGCAGCTCTGTGCTGTAAATATCTCAGCTTCTCCTCCTCTGACATACGTGCGAGTTTATTCGCTTTTCCTTTCTTTTTAGGCGGCATTTTGATTAAAATTTAAAAACAAATTACAGTTCAAACTTTCACTTTGTTCTCAAAAACTCTGGGCAACTGATAAACAAATCGTTTCTTATGGCAACTGGCCAGATCCAACCCCTTGGTGACGAAGGAACGGATGTGGTCATAGCAACTCCAGAAACATTATTTCAGTCATATGAACGCTTTTTGAAATTTTAAATAAATTTTTTTTCTTTTTTTGGAGGTCGTTTGAGTCTTCCTGGGGAAAAAGAAACAAAGAATGAACTTGATGGAAAGACATAATTGAGATCAAAAAACCCGAAGAAAGGCCCTTTTAAAAAAACAACCCTCTCGGGAATTGCAATATTTTTCTTTTTAATAAGATTAATAAAATGAAATTTTAATAAATTTACTTTATTTCATGAAAAAATACACATATTTACACATTTTATTTAAAATTATTCATTTCTTCCCATAGCGCATATTAATGTAAAACGGTTGTGGGGACTTGGTCGTGGTCGTGGTCGTCGTCGTCGTTGTTGAGTTTGACCTATCTTGCAGAAGGTATTGCAATTGCTAAAAAAAAATAAAAATAAAAAATTAATAATTTTAGAGGGGGAAAAAAGGTTATTACTTACCATAAATACAGCAATGGTCATCAATAAGTGAAGGAGCTTGTAAAAGATCATTTTCTTGATCCTAACCTAAAACAATTAAAAATTTATTAAAATTTTATTGTTGGGAACTTGAATTATTGTGTTTTATCAAGAAAATTAAGTAAAATAGTCTTTAGTCCGGGAGGTTGAAATTTTAAATCAAATAAAAAGAGTCTCTGAAAGAACGTTTTTTGAACTATTCACATTTCGTGCGATTAAAAACTACATAAAATAAATAAATAAATAAAGAAGGGACTTTTGTAATTCAACAATTTTTTTGTTCTGTGTAGAAAATAATTCTTTAGTAGTAATTTTGTAATAAAGGAAATAGCGTACCTGACAAGTCTTTTTAAAACTGAAAAGTTCTTCGTTTCTTCGAAGTGAATAAAAAACAAGATGTGAAGAACTTTTGCTAATGAAGAAGTCGATGGCTGCTGACAGCAAGACCGAAGACGATGAGAAGGAAGACAGGGAGGGTAACTTTGGTTAGAATAACTTGAGGGTGAACTGGACGCTCTGACCTCAAGACCGAAAGTGCCTTTAGGGTTGGGACGCTTTCCTATTTATTAAAACTCGGTACTACCTTTTTCAGCTTCAGAACAAAATGGTGGTCGGGAAAGACTGCGAATTCTTAGGGTATGAATTTGCCATCGAAAAAAAAAAAAAAAGTTTAATGTTAACCTTCGTTCGCAATTTTGGTGGATTGGAAAAAATATAATGAAGGGATTTTTTTCGGGCGTGTTCGTTACAGCAAAAATGGAAAGATCCGCGCCACCGAATTTGGCATGAGCGGAGCCCCTGTCGTTCGCGAAGGAAAGCCTTTGGTATCTACGCCGAAAGAATAGACGATGACGATCTTATCATTTTTTATAGTCTTGAAGATGAAAATAAACTTTCAGAAGGAGTCATCAATGCAAAAATGATGCAAGGTAGATTTCGATGGAATATATAAGGATAATAAAGAAAAACTCTCCTCTGCCGTCATAAAGCCACCAGACGTCGACATATCTTCCTTTGTACTTTTTATCGAATATTCTCATATTATCAAGGCTGTTTTTTTTTCAAGCTTTGCCTCTTCTGGACATCTGAGAAATCAAACTAAAACAGTTAAATTTATTAGAAATAAACAAATTAAGCACAAGTCGTGAAGTATCTGATTAGCGGTCGCTTTTATTTAATTTCAGCACATTCAATTGGCTTTTATTCTTCGCGTTGTCGCTTAGGAACGACGGCCTAACTTCAGGTTTGCTTCCTAAAAAAATCATGGAGATTAAAAATTTAAAAAGGTATTTTGTTTTTATTTTACATGGGATTGTCAACGATGATTGAGAGAGGACGTTTGATTCAGTTGTTTCCGTTTCCGTTGGTGAAGTCCATGAATTTCTTAGGTCGGCCAAAGCTGATATTTGGCTCAATAATATTGTTCATCAATAATGGATAAATGGTTCTCGTGTTGTTTATTTTCGAAGGAACCAAATTAAACTTCACACCATTAAGGCGTTTTCCATCGAAAAACACACTGTTTCTACGGGTTTTTCTTCACCCGTTTTATTGAATTTCCAGGCATTTTTGGGGGTTTACGACAGTGTTCGCTTATTTTATTTTTTTTTTCTTTAAATGTTTTAGAAAGGCGAATAAAGGTGACCTGGGAAACCTAGGACAGAAGGGCAATCACCTTACAATACTTTAATAGCAAGATTAGGGTTAGAAAAAGCCAAGAGCCAAGGGAATAAAAGAAACTTACCTAGCTATAGAAAAAAAGATTAAGATATTGGACACTCGGCCCCCTTCGCCTTCGTCCCCAAAAAATAATGGAAAAAAAATAACTAAAAAAAGTATATTGAAACATCTGATTTAAATTAAGAGAGTGAGTTAAAAGAGTGAGTTCAAAGAATAAATGTGTTGAAGAAACATAAATTTTTATTATTCTTAACATTTGGTGTCAGAAGTGTATCAGAATCCTACGCCATGGATGAAAATCGGTCAGGTTCGTCAACGGGTTCTACACCATGGTCGTCGACTTGGCGATCTTTGCCATCGCCTATTCCACCGCCTATTCCCCCACGTCAAAATCTCCGTCCTCCCCTACGTCCGGCATTTCGAACATTTCGGTCGTAAGAGATTGGGTTGCCTCCTCTTCTAGACCATCAGGCGAAAAGATTTCACATCTCAGCACTGTCATCAAGTCTCTTTGGGCTGTGTTCAACTATCTGAAGATAAAAGAAGGGGTTTTGGTGCGTTGTTGGGAGAGCTTGGATGGTAAATCTTTCGTTGAACAAAAGGTCGTACCGAGGTCTCTTGTTCAACAGATTCTTTCGGAAGCGCATACGCAAGCGCATTTTGGTTCCCGACGAATGGTACACTTTCTTCGAAAACAATTCTATTGGATCGGCATGAGCCGTGATATTCGGGAATATGGCAAGTCATGTGAAGTTTGCGCCAGAAAGGGGCCTAAAACAAGGAATGTTAAAGCACCGATGCGTTCATACACGGTGGGTTGTCCGTTTGATCTTCGCAGCAAAATACCCCATTTTCAACCCGGCGACCAGGTCTTTGTTTTTCTTCCGAAAAGGTCCGTCGGAAAATGCCCCAAATTACAAAGCGACTGGAAGGGACCGTACCGAGTTGAAAAGATGATAAACGACGTCATCGCAAAAATTACACTTCCAAATGGGAAAATTAAGATCTTACATGTCGACAAGTTGTCCCGGTGCCATTCTCGATCGTCGTTCCCCCCCCCCCCCCCGGAAAGGAGTAATGAAACATCTGATTTAAATTAAGAGAGTGAGTTAAAAGAGTGAGTTCAAAGAATAAATGTGTAGAAGAAACATAAATTTTTATTATTCTTAACAATATCCTGTAAAAATCCAGTGATTTTCGCGATCTCTCTATCGAGAAACACCTTTTTTGGACAATATTCACAAACATTTTGTCGAAAAACACCAAATTTAGTGTACATAATATTTCGTCGCATTAGTTCTATCACCGGAAAAGTAATTTTTCCAAGGTTTTCAGGAGAGCCAAAATACGGATTCATTCTCATTTGAATCAATGCATTACCTGCTGGCTAAATCGTGAACTACGCGTTTTCTGTTGGTAATAGGGCTAAACTACCAACGGAATTCGATCATCCACAAAATTGACCATCAAAAACAATGCCTTACTCAAAATTGTTAAAAAATGACTTATCCGGTGTTAGAACTAACGCGACGATTTATGAAAGGTTTAGAGAATCGTAATTTACTGCATTGTTTTGAAGCACATTTGCCAAGTCTTCATCATTAAAGTTAAATTTCGAATTATTGAGTTTTTGAATTAACAAGATATTCGAATTATTGAGAGGCTGAAAAAAATGATTCGAATTACCAAACGCTTTTGGAAGAGTGAGAAAAAACAAACGAAAATTCGAATTACAGAACGTTATGAAAAAAGTAATTTCGAAATACTGAGCGCTTTTACTCTTATTTTTAATAGACACAGAAAAAATTATTCCTGATAAAACTTGAAATTCGAATTGTAGAACGTACGAAGGGAAAAATTTCGAATTATAGAACGTTTTACTCTTTCTTTTCGAGACAACTGATTTCGAATTATCGAGCGTATCCAAATACACAGGATTTTTTCGATTTACCTACCGAAGTTAAGTTAAGTTAGTTAGTTAGTTCGAATTACTGAAAAATTCGAATTATCGAGTTTCGAATTAACAAGAGTCGACTGTATTATATAATTTTATATTTTGTTTTATTAAGTTTTGGTTTTATTTTCTTTCTTCTTTTTCTTTTTCCGTCGTTTTAATTCTATAAGTATCGTAAAGGATGTCTTCTTATTTTGAACAATCGACGCAAGTTTTTTATTCTTTATTTTGTTAGAACATGTTTCGAGAGCGATTTGCTCTATTACGATTATTATTATTTTGTATTATTATTTTTATATATTAATTACGATTTTGGTTTTATTATTTTGGTTTTATAAGATTTATTACCTTTGTCCTATTTTAGCGCTCATTCTTTTTGAGGCTTAAAAGATTCTAAACCATCATGACCTACAAGTCATGTAGGTTTAACAGAGCGTTTGTCAAAAAGGCGCTGTTTTTTTCTACCAAAACAAGGTAGGCGTATTCCTGTTTTTCAAATCCAACTTATACCTTCGTTCATATCTGTTTCAGCGTCAGGAAAACTGAGCTCGTTTTCATTCAGATATTTCTCACAAAGTTCTAAATAATGTCCAATCGAATCAACAGTTTTGTTTCCAATTCCTTTAAATCCTGTAAAAATCATAAAAGTTGACTTGTTTTCTCTTAGATTGAAATTACATTAATGGCAGCATTGCTGTGCATGGATAGATGTTTTAACATTTTTTCTGCCTAACACTGGCCTCCTTTCCTAGATCTTTTTTAATTTTCAAATACTCCATTTTAACCTCTTTTTTTCAGCTTCAAGTTTTTCCACCTCAAGTTCTTTCGCCTTTTTGTTCTCATCCAATTCGATTTTCAATGTTTTCTCATTTTTTATTTACTTCGTATTCGAAAAAAAAAACTGATAAACGGTTTGTTTAGGCGGTTTGCCTCTTGTGGCACCTCACAGCCAGATCCAACCCCTGGTGACGAAAATACGGATGTGGCCATAGCAACCCCAGAAACATTAATTCAATCATATGAACGCATTATTTCTATTTTAAAAAATTTATTTTTCATGTTTTGGATTTTGATAACATTAATAGTTGATTATCTTCTATCCGCAGATTGCGTGGGACATTCAAAGCCTGTCTTCTTCACTAAAGACTATTACGTTGAAGCACGTTTTGTACATGAAGCAAAATATGAACATCATCGGAATTTTCAGCATCAAACAAAATTTCGTGGAATGTACCGGCTTCGTGGTCACCGAAAGCAGAGCTGTGACGGCTGGAGGATGCTTCGAGTTCGCGTCCAGACAGACACTGAGCTGTTCGTCAACGTTAAGTTTCTTAGGGTCTTTCCCGGAAATAGGACCATCAAAAGTGTTTTTTTGGATACTAAAAGAAGACTTGTCACCGATTCCGTTTATATGGTCGGTTTCTATTGTCGAAGTTGATAAGCATTTTAAAACTGGATTATCTTTCGTTAACCTCTTGGACAAAGATAAAAACTCGTTTATAACTTCTTTGAATAAATTTAAAGGGGAAAAGCCTGCGAATTCTTAGGGTATGAATATAACATCGAAAAAACGTTTCCATGTTAACCCTCGTCCCCGTAGTTTTGGAGGATTCGAAAAATGCAAGGAAGGGATGTTTTGCGGGCGTGTTCGTTACAGCAAAAATGGAAAGATCCGCGCCACCGAATTTGGCATGAGTGGAGCCCCTGTCGTTTGCAAAGGAAGTCTCTTTGGTATCTACGCCGAAAGAATAAATGATGACGATCTTGTCCTTTTTTATAGTCTTGAAGACGAAAATAAACTTTCAGAAGGAGTCATCAATGCAAAAATGATGCAAGGAAATATTTTCATCCACAGTCTTTCCAACGTCCGTAAACCATTTATTCCTCTTTTTTTTCTTCTTCTTTTTCCATTCTAAATAAAAAATTTGAATCCAAGATGTTTTTTAAAATTTTAAATAACTTTTTTTTTCATTTTTCGGAGGTAAAGCGTTTGAGTCTTCCAGGAAGAAAAAGAAACATAACTAAAAGGACATAATTAATGGAGATCAAAAAACTAAAAGAAAGAGATCTAAAATTCTCTTTCAAAAATCATCCCTTTCGGGAATTGCAATACTTTCTTCTTGGCGAGATTAACGAAATACAAAATTTAATACAATATAATTTTATTTCATGAAAAATTACAATTATTTACATTTTATTTAAAATTATTATTACTTCCCATAGCGCATATTAATGTAAAACGGTTGCGGGGTCGTGGTCTTCGTTTTTGCGCTCGATCTACCTTGCAGTACTAATTGCGATTGCTAAAAAAAAATGGAAAAATGAGTAATTTTAGAGGGGGGGAAAATCATTATTACTTACCATAAGCACAGCAATGATCATCAATAAATGGAGCAGCTTGTAAAGCATCATTTTCTTGATGGTAACCTGAAACCATTAAAAATTTATAAAAATCTTATTGTTGGGCTCTTAAACTATTGTGTTTTATCAAGAATATAGTTTTTAGTCAGCGAGGTTTGAAATTTTTAATCAAAAATAGGAGGCTTTGAAATTCGAAAAATTTTTAACTCTTCACATGTGCGATTAGAAGCTACACAAAATAAATAAAAAGAGGGGACTCGTGTTATTCGACAATTTTTTTTTCTGTATAAGTAGTAAATAATTCTTTAATAAAGAAATAGCGTACCTGATTAGTCTTTTTAAAACTGAAAAGAGTCTTCGTTTCTTCGACGTAGATGTCAGAAGTGAATAAAACAAGATGTGAAGAGCCTTTGCTGGCGAAGAAGTCGATGAGAAGAAGTAAGACTGGGAGAGTAACTTAGGGTAGAATAACTTGAGGGTGAACTGCACGCTCTGAGCTCAAGACGAAAAGTGCCTTCAGGGTTGTCCCGCTCCTCTATAATAGAACCCAGGAAAAGCCGTTACAATTTTCTTTTGATTTTAGGCCCCCCTGCTACCTGTTTAATTGTGTTCTTTACGGTTTGGCCCAGGCGACCATTACCTGATTGACCCTTTTAAAGTTTTAAGGGATTTTCTATATCCGCTTTCGATTTAAACGGATTCCAATTGGCTTTTCTCTGCGGCTAACGGTACTTGTAGGGGGAAAAAACTTTTTTAGAACATTATTTTATTAATATTATTTTTATTAATACTGTTTAAATAATTTCAAGGTAGATTAGTCACAAAATGTTTATCAAAACTTAATATTCAATTCGTAAAACTAGTCACAAAACCTATTTACAACAATATATTAAAGCTAAATTTTGTATTTAAGATCTTTAGATTAAAAAAAAAATTTAACAGCGTATAAATTGGCAAACTGTTGAAATCCTGGGGTCGATTTAAGAATAGAAAGTGACCGGAGTTTGATTTCCACGTACGAGCAAAAACGGCGGCATGTCTTTCGTGAGGGCTGCCACGCAGTGCGGTG
>JACGAQ010002474.1:0-40640 GCA_014119065.1 Orius insidiosus
AAGAAATGTTAATTTTCAATTATTCTTCTGTATTTTCAATTTGGAATCTCTTTGCAGCAAACGTAGGATTCCAGAAGTAAAAGGAGAAAGTAAAATTTTTTATTTTAGTTCATTTCGGTAGTTGTTTATCGAACAACCTCCCGGGTTTACTCTGAAACTTCGTCTAAAAACTTTTTTTTTGTACTTCGTCTCATTTTCCTCACGGCTTGGCCTTTTTCTTCTTCCCGATACGATAGAGAATTAAAAAAAAAACACTTTTTACATTTGACTTTGACGTAAATTCGATGTGATAACCTTGGCATAAAAGACTTATTATTTCCGTTGGCTTATCTCAAGAAGTAACTAATAGACTCGTAGAGAAATTGTTTAATTATTTTTTAGCTTTATAAAACCTCATCGGAGGTTATAGGGACACCTGGGCGACCGCCATATTGCTATGGCGCCGGCAACTGCTCAATCACACCAGATCAGTACTGCATTCCAGATGTAAAAAAAAAATATCACAATAATTTTTTAAGGAAGACAAAAAAAAAGGTTTTTTTTGGATTGGAAGAAATGAACTTATTAGTACAAAATAAAACTCGACTAAAATCTACAAAAATTCAAATTTACCCTGTGGCTGAGTTTCATTTTGTACACCTAATAGTTTCCGAATTCTCCGGTGGATCTCAAAATTTTCCTTTTCAACTCTCTTTATCCTTCAAAGGAACAAAGAAATAGTGAACGTTCTATTAAGTCAGTCATCCCCGATATCTCAAGGAGTGTAGGCAATTTTTTAATTTCTCTTTGCCGCGAAGAAAAAAATTAGGAGGAAATTAATTTGTAAGTTATCACAAGATTTAAAAAAAACCAAACTTCTTTGGAATTAACTTAGTTCCTGTTTTTAAGCTTCAAAAGACTTTTTATAATTTTAGTTCGTTCTAATTTTTTTTTAAACACCCAATTTAGCAATCCTCAGGTGGACAAGTTTTTATAGGCCACTTGAGAATTTAAATTTCATTTGAATCATATTTTTAAAAGTTGAAACTTGAAAACAAAATTCAAGGTTTTTTCATAATAGAGAAAATATGGGGTAATTAGGATTGAAATTGTGGGGGGGTTAAGATGGTGTAGAAAATTTGTATGCCTACTTTCACCTGGGGGTTTGAAAAAATTCCATTTTTAACTTCCTTAAAGAAGTTATTGCGATACCCTCGACGTCGGGTCAGTACTTTTTTTCTTCAAACAAAAGGTGACGGAAAAATTCAAGGTCTATTCAAAATAACTTAGAAATTGTAGAATGAAAATGGCTTACATTTTTTTTTTCTTTATATTTTATGAAAATATGAAGGCCAAGTGTGCCAGGGACAAATTTTCGTTTTTTTACAGCGAATGCCTAAAATTTTAAAATTAATCCGTAGTCACCACGACGGGCATTTATTGTTTACGACTAAAATAGGTCAAGTCAAATTTTTTTTTCCAGTGTAAAAGTACTGGTTTGAAGAGCTTCCAACGAAAACTTCCTTAAAGAGAAGTAAGAATAGGAGGGGAAATATAACGGAGGGGACGTAAAATGTAGGGGGAAGTATATGGGAGGGAAGTATAACGGAGGGGGAAGTATAAGGGAACGAAAGTATAACGGAAGGGGATGTATAGGGGGAAAGTATAAAGGAGAATTTTCCAAGTTTTTTTTTCGAAAATTTGCCGGTTTTTTTTCGAAAAATTTTAAGTTTTTTTTTTTCAAAAATTTTTCAAAGTTTTTTTTCGATAAATTTCCGGGTTTTCCTTAAGTTCTTTTTATCGAACATTTTTTAAGTGTCAAGGTAGAAATAATGGGCTCTTTGGCCTAGGGATGAGCATCTCGTAATGGGTAGAAGTGCGAAATGCTCCCTACTAAAAAAAAAAATTAATAATTAAAAAGTGGCAATTTTTTTACACCAAAAATTCTTTAAAAAATATAAGGAGTAATTGGTGAAATTTGGTGAAAATCGGATGAAAACTGTGGCCGTAAAGTGTTCCGGAAAAAATGCAACGGCCGGCCGGAACCACAGACAAAGTTGAGATCGGTAAAGATCAATATTCGAATTTGACCCTCTGGGGTCTGGAAGACCCTTCCCTAAAAACCCGACGTGGAGGGTGTCACAATAACTTCTTTAAGGAAGTTAAAATGAATTTTTGAAGTATTTTGCTTTGATTTTGGCGTCCATTTGCTACTTCATTTCGGCGATCAAAAACGCGTCTCATTGATACATTTTTTTTTTTTTTTTTTTTTTTTTTTTTTGCGGTGTTGGGCAAATTTTCTTGCTTAATAGTTGATGATAAGGTGGTCGCTCCCACTTACAAAATCATTTTTAATTATCAAATAGGCGCAGATTGGTCGCGGGCAAGTCTCGCCTCCGGAAGAATCCAGAAAAGATTAGAGACGATTATTTTTATCAGATCAACTGCGGAAAAATGTTTGGGGCCAAAGGACGCGCACCGTAAACAAACAGATCACGTCTTTATTTATTTATTATTTTAACTTTTTGTAAGAGAAGCTATTTTTTTAATTAGTCTTCACTCTGAAAAGTTGTCTAGAATTTTTTTAGTCGCTATTTTATCCGAAGAAGACCCTGAGTTTCGAGGCGAATTTCTGGACGAGCGGAAGGCCGAGAGACAGACCGACTTCTTTTATATCGATTGTTCTCACCGTCACATTTTCAAAATCGTCGTCGAGGGCATAAAAAGAGAGGAAAAAGGAACCTAATCTGGGCGATTTTTTTTTTCATACTTTTCAGACTGCAGCTGTGCGTAAACCTTGGGATCGGGTTTGAAATTATTCTACAGGCTTTGAATGAGGAAGTTATATGATTAAAAAATGCCTCTTTTGACCTTCATTAATTATTCTATTTTTTTTTAAATATATAACATCGATGCATTTTATAAAGAAGAAGGCAATTGAGTCCTGTAATTTTTAATTCAAGGGATCCACTGTTTACTCGGGCACAAATTATTCACCGATGATTTTCTCTTTTTTATATTTTTTTATCTTAAGACGTAAGAAAAGGTTTTATTAAGTTTTTCAATGCGATTTAATCGAATTAATGATAAAAACTTTAAGGAAAATTCCCAAATTTCGTATTTTTTTATTTTAACTTCCTTAAACAAGTTATTGTGATACCCTCGACATCGGGTTTTTGGGGAAGGGTCTTCCAGACCCCGGAGGGTCAAATCGAATATTGATCTTTACTGATCTCAACTTTGTCTGTGGTGCCGGCCGGCCGTAGCATTTTTTCCGGAACACATTACGGCCACAGTTTTCAACCGATTTTCACCAAATTTTCACACAATTTCTTTAGCCGGTGAAGAAGAATGCAACGAGGGCGATTTTTGAATTTCGAAAAAAGTGGTGAAGATATGTCTTTTGAAATTTTAAAAAATTCGCCGCGGCCGAACCTTTGGTCCGATTTTCACCAAATTTTCACCAATTACTCCTTATATTTTTTAAGAATTTTTGGTGTAAAAAAATTGCCCCTTTTTATTATTATTTTTTTTAGTAGGGAGAAATTTCGTACTTCTACCCATTACGAGAGGCACATCCCTAGGCCAAAGAGCCCATTATTTCTACCTTGACACTTAAACAAATTTTCGAAAAAAAGAACTTAAAAAATTTGTCAAAAAAAAAGGAAAACCCGGAAAATTTTTCGCAAAAAAATTTTTTTAACAAAAAAACTTAGAAATTTTTTCGAAAAACTTTGAAAATTTTTGAAAAAACAAACTTGGAAAATTCTCCTTTATACTTTCCCTCCCTTAGGTACATCCCCTTCCGTTACTTTCGTTCCCTTATACTTCCCTCTCGTTATACTTCACCCTCTGTTATACTACCCCTCCTTAAACTTCCCCTCCCATATACTTCCCCTCACTTATACTTCCCCCTCCGTTATATTCCCCTTCCACTTCCCACTCCATACTTCCCCTCCATATACTTCCCCTCCGTTATACTTCCCCCTCCTATAATACTTCTCTTTAAGGAAGTTTTCGTTGGAAGCTCTTCAAACCAGTATTTTTTACAATAAATTCTATTAAATAAGTAGTATTTAGTGAAAATTCGGTGAAGATCGGACCAATAGTACGGCCGAAAACAAAACTTTAGACAGACAGATCTCCGCCATTTTTGCGATTTTCGAAAAAACTTTCAACATTTACAAGATTACATTGAAAGGAAGTGACTGAAAATAGGATGAATTTTTGGTGAAATGTTCAGGGACGGATGGCCGGCACCAGATCGGTAAATACCCCGTTTCCAGAGACCGTCACAAGCTTCTTTCAGGAAGTTAAAAATGGACAGTTTTAAAGATCTTATTTTTAAATTGACCTCCGAGACTTGAACTTGAGGGCCTCGGACTTGAACTTGAACGGGGACTCCCGAAGTTATATCGAAAACGCCTCCGCAAAAATTATAACGAAAACTATAAGTAGGATGTGAAATTACAACTAAAAATGAACTCCGCGGGCCGATTGCCAAGTATCAGCAACCACTCGAATTATTTACTAGCGGATGTGATTTCGAAAATGTTGTACTACCTAGTAACAAAATGATTAATTTTTAGTTCTTCTTATTCATCTGGAAACCAGCAAAAAATGAATAATTTTCTCCATTGCCAAATTTTTTCAAAATCCTGCAGATATTCTTTCCCAAAGAAGTTGAAGTTTCAAAACTAAAAATTGAAGAACCGACTTCTTGGCCTAAAAAAGGGCGACTTGAGCTTTCCATCTGTCGGAACTGACAAAAAATTTTAGTGAAGATTCATCGTTTGAAAAATACGGATGGAAAAAAAGTTCCAAACATGCGGAAAAAAATAAATTTTACTATGAAAATATTATTTTGTTAAAAATAAACGCGGATAAAACTCTTTTGGGGGGAGTTCTCACTCCTTGGACGGAGCGGTGGAAGGAGAAGAGGGCTAACTATTTTAGCAAAGAGCGACGCGAAAGACAGTGTGAAGCTGGCTTCGGCGGCGATGAGCACCTAAAATTTTCGAGTGAACAATTGCACGAATTACGATCGCTTTACCGGGTGAGTTCTCAAATTTTTACGAGAACTACTCATCAATAGTCTAATAGCTAAATACTTATTAAGGTATTACAATTTTTTTCGTCTAGAAAGCAGCTATTGGCCTTATTGCTGTTTTTATATTTTGAAATATGTCGTAATCCATAGATTAAATTTGTAGTTAGTCCTATTTCGCTAGGACAAGTGGTTTTCGAGTTATTTGACAATGTTTAAAAAAACAAAAACGTTTGACGGTTCGTAGCCGTTTACTTTAGCCAAGTTATTTCAAACACTTTTTGTTGAAAAAATGAAGATTTTTTTGAACTCTGAATATGTTTTGCGCTGAACCCGCCTCACTCCGCTGTTTTCAAAAAACTTTTTCAGAAGGTCAGGGCCGGATGATGCATGTTAAAACGTGCCGGCCGGCCGCTGCAGCGTCCATCGCGTGCCTGCTTAACCTTAAACGAAATGATAGCTGGTTTGATTCCTTTATAATCTAATTTCCCTTTGTTTAAACGTTCCAATATTCATATGATTGTATTTAAATATTTTTAAAATGACTCAGGTTTTGTAATAGAAAAGTCTTATCATTGACACAATTCACTGATGGGCAATCAGTAAATAATGCGATATTTCTTCTTGGTATTGAGCCAAATCTTTAGAGAAATGTTATCAAAAAGAATGTATTCGTATATAAATTTTTTTAAAATAAATTTATCTAGAAAACGCGTCCTAGAGAAAAAATGAATAGAATAAAAATTAAAGAGAATTAAATTCCCAACAGATTTTATTTAGTGCATTTTTTCAATATCTGTAACGGTTTACGATTTACAAGCCTTTAAAAATTAACCTTCGTAATGGTTATACTTCAATAACCTTCTTACACGGAGAAGGTAAACTTTTGATGGACTTTAACGCCTAAAATGTTTAAAATTTTGAAAAAATGAACTACTAGGGTACAAAATGAAACTCGGCTAAAATCTACAAAATTCAAATTTACCCTGTGGCTGAGTTTCATTTTGTACACCCAGAATCCCGGGTGCCCTGGTTCAGTGTTCAACTTGGTGGCAGTGCAGCATGAAACGCAATCGCTGTAAAATGTTTGGGTCCGTCAGATTTTCTAACTGGAAACGCATTCATTCAAAGAATTCATCATGAACTTGGCCTCTCTTATGATTTCAGGGTTTTCTTTTAAAATCGCAAGGAGCCACTAACTGATTCAGAATGACGAGCGAAGCTTTGCCGTTTCAATATAACATCTTATGCGCTGGTTCATCAGCCTGTTTTGCAGACATGATGACCTTCCCGCTAGACACAGCCAAAGTTCGCCTTCAGGTAAATTAGATTTCAACAAGAAATAAATAAATTGAGATACCTTAAAGATTCAAGGAGAAGGGCGAGCACTTCTCGCAGTAGCTGAAGGAGGAATCGTCGTTCAGAGCAGTGCTGTACAGTACAGGGGCCTTGTCGGGACGTTGACGACGATCGCTCGAGACGAAGGAGCCAAGTAATATTATTTAAATAATTTATAAAAATAAATTTTTTTTTCCCAAGGAGTCTTTTCAACGGTTTGTCCGCTGGATTGCAACGTCAACTTTGCTTCTCTTCGATCCGAATCGGTCTGTACGATACCGTGAAGACTACTTATCAAAAGCTACTTTTCGGTAAGAGTAAAACAAAAGTTAAAAAACGACTAATACCTGAGCAGGTGATACGAAGGGTGTGAATAGTTCAAGTCGAATACTGGCAGGTTTGACAACTGGAGCGTTGGCCGTTTTAATCGCCCAGCCGACGGACGTCGTCAAAGTAAGATTTCAAGCTCAAATGAAAAGTGACAAAGGTAACAGATACAAATCAACTTTACAAGCATATAAAATGATCGCCAAAAACGAAGGGAAAGCAGGACTATGGAAAGGTAACCTTAAACTGAACCTTATGAGGGAAACTTGATTTCTGCTTTTCAGGAATGCTCCCTAACGCTAGTCGTAACGCGATCGTCAACGTCGCCGAAATCGTTTGTTACGACATAATAAAATACGCTCATCACTAATGGCCTTTTCAAAGATGCAACGCCTTGCCACTTTGTTTCCGCAGTCATTGCCGGTTCGTATTTTCTTCTTCTCCAAAATGGAGCTTCAATTTTAATCTTAAATAAACAAATTTCTTTTTTTTCTTTGCAGGGTTGTGCGCGACAACAGTTGCATCTCCTGTTGATGTTGTCAAAACTCGCTATATGAATTCTAAACCTGGAACGTACAGTAATTCCATCAGCTGTGCTTTACGGATGTTCTCCGAAGAAGGATCACAAGCGTTTTTCAAAGGGTGCGTTTCTTTTTATATTATTAGGTGTACAAAATGAAACTCGGCTAAGATCTACAAAATTCAAATTTACCCTGTGGCTGAGTTTCATTTTGTACACCTAATACATAGTTCAATGTCCTGGGGTTTTCCTCCCCTAAGCACATCGGGCCGTACTAGGCCTTCGCAATAACAGAGGACGTGCACGCCGTGCTGTCTTCTGTCACTCCCAACCTTTGAAAGTTTCAGCGGATTTTTTTTTTTTTTTTTTTTTTTTTTTTTTTACGTCCAGTAAGCAGATTTCTGACCTTCCATAATGCGGACTTGCTATTACCTATTTAGGGCCTATAGGGTATCACTAATACCAAAGTTTGCTGGCCCATTTCCCTTTTTCAATTGGCTAAACACATAAAATGATCCTAAACCTTCTTTTGTCTGTTCATAGGTTCTTCCCATCATTTTTACGTTTGACCAGTTGGAACATTGTGATGTGGATCACTTACGAGAAGACCAAAGCTTTTGTACAGCAATGTCGAGTTGATAACTCCGATGAAAAATTTTATAACTGATAACTTTGTGATTACTAGAGTCCGGATTTTCGTAGAAAACTGGCATAAGACTAATCCTAAAAAGTCAAATTCTATTAATCCGCCATCTGTCTTTCCTTTAAACTCTAAGAGTTATTTTTCTATTCATGCACTGCAGGTCAATAATTTTACTTTAGAAGATGTATTTTACAACAAAAAAATGCGATTTTGCGCATTTAAAAAATTCAAAATTATTTGCATTGAAATCTCAAAATGTGAAACAAAAAAAATTTATGAAATTATGTCAATTTGGATAATCCTTTTATTTCTAACTTAGACTAAGCAAAACAAAAGATGCGTTTGCACAGGAATTCGGACTCTCGTGATTATATTTAGGAAAACGTAGATAAGCTTCTTTTTGTTACTTTGTAATTTTAATTTTAAGTTGAAAAATCCAATTTCTATGTGAAAATTGTACATTCCTACACGTGAAATGAAATTTTAAAAACGCTTCCTTTATTTTTTAAAATAATAATTTAAATAATAAAATAATGGTTTTTGTGATAGTGATGTTTATTTTTGTTAACAGTATTAAGAGTCGTCTTTAGGTAGATTTCTTTTCTTTAAAATCTACCTATATTTTATTTTTTGCTTTATAAAAAGTTAATTCATGAAATTTTTTTATGCATTTAAACTTTGACTGTTGAAATATTTTGATTTTCCTTGAGTTGTTATGTATTTTTATAAGAATTATACATATTATTAATGTTATGTATAATAAACAAATTAAAATTTATCTATTCTATTTTTAATTTCCAAAAGAGTCGAAGTATGATGTAAAAAATGAAGAGCTTCCAACGAAACTAGAGAAGTATGTATATAGGAGGGGGAAGTATATGGGAGGGGGAGGATAACGGAGGGGTAGTATAACGGAGAGGGATGTATATGGGAGGGGAAGTATAACACAAAATAAAATAAATAAAACAAAATTTTTAAGTTTTTTTTTTTTCGAAAATTTTACTGTTTTTTTTTTCGAAAAATTTTCCGAGTTTTTTTTTCGAAAAATTTTCCTGGTTTTTTTTAGATTCTTATCAGTTATCACATGTGTTATCACAGCTTATCAGAAGGAAGGGAACTAATAGAAACAGCCACTCCGCGAAAGTAAAATGATTAGGTTATGATTTGTCGTTTACCAAATTTGAAATCAAATTCGATAGTAAAATGACAGATTCAACAGTTTCGGAATTAATCCAAGTCACTGTCCCTCATCTCACACCCACTATTTTCTGGCGTCAAAAAAAAGACACCATTTGGGCAAAAACCTTTATAAACGATTTAAAAGAAGGCGAATACAAATTTGAGGTCACCAAAGATGGTTTCACTTTCATGTAAGTGTTTCTTAAGTTATTTCATCTGAAAATTGTTGAAATTCCAGCGCAAAAGCTGGCGAGAAGTTATATTGGCTCAACATGAAGACTTTCGCGATGATCGATCCTCAAAGTTTCATTTGCAATATCACTGGACAGTATGTGGAAGTCAAGTTTGAAAAGTATTTCAAAGGTAAAATCCAAGGTTTTTTTTTCATATTCCAAATTATTCTTTGTGCTCATAAAATCTTGACTTACTTGATTTCAATTATATGAATATGAACACCGATGAATTCATACAAATATGAATTATACGAATATGAATACTTGATACCGATGAAATATGCAATTATATTACTTACGTTGATGCGACTAAAAAGTTGTTTTACCCCAGTCGGCTATAGAATTCCAATTTTTCCAGTAGTATCCAATCCAACGAAAAATTTTTCTTTTTTCCAATTTGTGGGATCCTTGAAATAATTTTTTTGTTTCTTTTACAGGGTTTGAATGGCCTCAGTTATATTTCGATGGCCAACATAAAGTCAAATTTGATCCCGACTACAATATTGAAGAAGAAGTAGAAAACACTTCGTTTCAAAAATTGGTGGAAAGAGGTAATTTTATTGTTTTTCACCTCATTTGGGCATATTCACGAATATGAATGTTTTGTCAAAATAAAACCTATATTTATTAGGTGTACAAAATGAAACTCGGCTAAAATCTACAAAATTCAAATTTACCCTGTGGCTGAGTTTCATTTTGTACACCTAATATAAGAATTTTCCCCGACATTCATAAATTTAGTTCTTCATCATAGAAGTGACTCTATTATCCCTTTTTCTTTTAATTTATTTTTAAAGGTGAATTGAGAACCAAATTAGGCCTTCCTGATCATCCAGATTATTTGAAAAATGCCAACGTTAAAATTTCTGTGAGCGATGAAGATTCAGATGTCTCCGAATCCGACCTGAAAACCGAATTCATCGATTTCGAAAATAAAACCACAAATGAGTACATTGATTTGAACGTCTTCCTGTAACTAAAATTTAAATAAAATAATTTGCAATAATTTTTTTAATTAATCTCCTTTATGGGTGAGTCCAGGCAACCTAGATCTTTATAATGAATTGAATTTTATTAGGTGTACAAAATGAAAATCTACAAAATTCAAATTTACCCTGTGGCTGAGTTTCATTTTGTACACTTAATAATGAGATTCTTTTCTTAGATGATCAAAAAAATCATTCTCTACCCTTAAAAACCTCAAGGGTTGTTTTGTTTAACAATAGATGGGATCACATTATGTAAATCTTATAAATGAATAAATACTTTTCAAGTCTTTTATTAAACAAACAAAGTTTACAGCCTAAAGTTATAACATTAGGCATAAATTATCTTCACATAAATTTTTTTTTTTAAATTTTTGGCAAAATAGTACTTTTCTAAAATTAACAAAAAGGAACTGCTTTTCTAATAAAACAAAAAGTTAACTATAATCAAGTCTTTGATTAATTTAAAAATATAAAATAAAAAATAATAAAAAAGAAAACAATCTTTATAAGATGTAAAATAAAGTTTAAACGTCATGAAAAGTAATAAGTCGGGCTCCAAAATTAAGAACTCTGTTTTTAACATCGATAAGACAATTAGTAGATTTAACGCTCATTCTGACGGCTACCATGATCATTCCGTCACTCTGAGCTTTAGAATCGGTGACGAACCATGATTGTACATTGAGATCAGTATCGGGGTTTTGTTTGGCCAAAATTTTAAGAAAATCTGAAGGAGATCGAAGTTTTCCTTTGTAAAGAGTGTTGAAGTTGCAGTGAGGCATATCTCCGTTTCTGACGACTCTAATTTGTTTATTGTCGATCATTCCAAGGTTGCGCGACAGGATCCAGCTTGCGGTGAATTTTGAGAAGCACACGATTTCACATGCGATGTTATGGACACATCCTTCTTCCAATTTCGGAGCCCAATCAGGAAACTTATCTTCCAAAATTGCATCTTCGATCAACTCCCTCAATATGCTGAATTCATTCTCATTGAAAGAGACAGATCTTCTTTCATAATAAGGACTCTCGGAGCCTGCGAGGATGAGAAAATGATATCGTTTTCACTTCTATATTCATTTTTTTCATTGTAATATTTTCGACTGGTGACGATACTGAAGTTGTTGTTGTTTCGGTTATTCCTCCATCGTCCTCTAAAATGGTTTCCACGATTGGAGGCATTATCCCAACCTCTGTTGTAGCCGTTTTGTCCCGAATCATTTACATCGTTCTCATTTGAGTTGGGCCTCCTGTTCGGATTTTGGTTGTTGCTGCAGAAAGTGTTAGGTTCAGCAATAGGGATGGATTCATTTTTTGCATGGGTAATTGGTTTAGAAGCAATTTGGAGGTCTCGACTCAAGGGCAAAGTATCTTCAGTCATAGAGATGTTTGAAGTGGAGGGCTTAGCCGATCGTGGATCATTCAGAGAACCATCATAGGGCTTAATGGGGAAATCTCTAGGAGGGACATTATAGATTGAGCGCTGATTGGATGAATTACGCGGACAGTCATCAAAGGTTATGGGCTTAATTGGGAAGTCACTCGGAGGAACGTTTGAGGTTAAGGGCTTAGGAGTCAAGTCCAGTACACCATTTTGAGTCGACGAAAAATAATTCGTTGAGGATGTAGAGGGTGTCGTACATTTAAAGATTGAGGGCTTGCCAAATAAATCACGTGGTTCATTAAAGCGCACTGTCTTTGAGCTTGCAAAGGTTTTGCACCACCTGATACGTAAGACAGCTTTTGAGGACGCAGCAAAGGTTTCTCGCCAGCTGCCTTTTGAGGATGCAGCAAAGGTTTCTCGCCAGCTGCCTTTTGAGGAGGCACCAAAGGTTTCTCGCCAGCTGCCTTTTGAGGATGAGCAAAGGTTTCTTGCCAGCTGCCTTTCGAGGATGCAGCAAAGGTTTCTCGCCAACAGACTTTCTAGGATGCAGCACAGGTTTCAGACTTTCTAGGATTCAGCGAAGGTTTTGTGCCCTCCGACTTTCGGGGCTTTAGGATCGGTTTCATGCCAGCTGGTGAGGCAGTCCCCTTTTGAGGATCAAGCAAAGGTTTCACGCCGGCCAATGGGGCTGTCGACCTTTGAGATCTAGCAAAGGTTTCAAGCCAGCCGGTGGGGCTGTCGACTTCTGAGACTGCTTTTGACTCTCTGTCGGTTTTGCGCCAGCCGACTTTTGAGGCTTCACAACGGTTTCGTGCCAGCCGGTAACGCAGTCCACTTTTCAGGATTCAGGCCAGGCGATGGGGGATTCAATTTTCGTCTCTTGAACGCATAAGTGTCATCAGAGAGCAAGGAGTCTTCATCAAATTGGCTCAAGTCAGGAGGACTGTCACTATCACTGCTAATTCTAAGAATCTCCTCCTCCTCCTCCGCCTCATTAATATTTCCTCCAAAAAAAGTTTTCTTTTCTTCTTTTGAATCGAAATCCATGTCGAAATCACTGGCTGAAAAATATAAAATGTGAGAGTGAAACATATGATTTTTATATTTGCACACACTTTTACTCTTATTAAATTAAAAATTGTGCTCCCCCCCCCCCCCCGGGGGGGCTACAGAGGAGGAGCAAGGCTGATGTGGGGGTTCATGAGCAATAATCAAGGGTCATCAACAACTTAGCCCACCTTACGCCATCTATGGAGAAAAAGATCTACTTAGCATAGCTTCCGCCATACTATCTATCATTAACCAATGAAAAACAAGAATTTTTTTCCGAGAGAAAGGGATTTTTTAAATTCGTCAAAGGACAATTTCCGTAAGCATTGTCAGCTGGATCAAAAAATTTTAAATGTCAGTGGATCTCCTTACTTAAATCTCAGAAAATCCATCAGGTTTGGGGAGGATTATAGCCATGACTGTGCTCCTAGTGCACATTTGTAGACCAGGTCTCTAGACCGGGTCTAGAACCAGGTCTAGCAACCGTCTACAGGTCTATAGACCGGATCTAGAGACAAGTGAATTGACTCGTCTGGCGTCCACACTACAAGTCTCAGTCTACGGTGAATTTATGTGTGCTTATGAAAATAAAAATGGAGGACATTGCTTTGGCAGGAATCAGTTCTTGTTTGGTGATAATAAGCGAAAACGATAGAAAGAGACGGTAACGAAGGTGGACCCAAGAATTGTTTCCGAAGGACCAAAAAGGAATGATATAGAATGATAAGAAACAAATGGGAGGTTAGGAAACAAAGGTTTGGTTTGGGGAGCGGTAATGGAGTTGGCCGAAACAAGCCGAGTTCTTCAGAAAATGCCTATAGACGGTGGTCTAGGTGTGTTTTCCATTTCGAACGGAGACCTGAGACCTGCGATTTTTGGTCTAGAGACAGCCCCCCGGTCTCTGAGACAGCCTAGACCGCCGTAGACCAGGTCTAGAGACCGGGTACGCGGCTTAAAAGACCGTCAAAATAACGTCTCCCAGAAAATTTAAAAACGCCTTTCCACTGGAGGTCATCTATCGCAATCACAACTCCTACGTAAACATATCTTGAGACTATGACATCGATTGGTCGGTAGATTTGGAACCCACAGCGTTTAGATATTTTTGGCTTTCTCTTACATAAAAAGAGCCAAAAACGAAGTTGAAACCCAACTTTTCAATAATCAAGATTTTTGTTTGTTGCATTAGTAAGCATTAGCCAAAAACCAAGATCATAAAACTCTCAAATCAATTAAAAAAGATCATGAAACGAAGGGGCAAGTTCATATTTTCAAAACAACTTTTTCCCGCAAAAAAATTTTTTTATCTAATAAATATGACTGTAAATCAATCTTACCAGGGATTTAAATCAAAAAATAAAACAACATTATATATAAATAAAAATGAAAAAGAAAAGAGTACCTGAGATGACTCCCGCGTCGAAAGATCACAAATTGAATCCTGAAGGTCCGAAGTCCGAATTCCAAGAAAGTTTATTTCCTCGATATTTTGACACCTTTGCCCCTAGATTAATAAAATAACATAGTTTTAATAATAAAATAATATAAATATAAACAATTTTTTTTTTCAACATAACCTCGTGGATGAACTAAACGCTAATATGATTTTTTAAAAAATTGTTTGCATTTATTGTAAAAAAGTTTTTTCTTTTCTTTAATACCATTAAAAACATTATTTAAACAAGGATATTCCAATTTAAAAAAATAAAACGAATAAATAAATAAAATAGCTCACCGAGCACCTTTCCCTCCAAAAAAGATCCCACGAATAACGAACGTAACGGTCAACGGCAGTGACTGTTAGTTGAGAATTCGTTGTCGCTTGTCACTTGTTGTTACAATCGATTGTATTCGTTCACAATCGATATCGCTCGGAGCTTTTCTATGTTTATTCTTTTATATAACATCGACGAAAGGTCCGACCCAGGAGCCGCAAAATGTTTAAAAAAAATAAACTTCCGAATACTTTGATGACTTCAAAATCAAAAATGACCAAATTTTTGTCAATTTTTTTTAAATTTTTTCTGGAGAGTTGGCCCTTAAAAGAGTGCCATGGCATTAGGGCGAAAGCCTCCTTGGGAGTTTGTTTTAAAATCTATACCGGTCGAACCGATTATGTAAAAAATATTGACCTTTTCACCCCTTCTATTAAATTCTAACGACGGGAATTTTGAAGAAACTCATTTTCCCTTCAAATGACTATAATCTTTCTTCTTTTAAAAACTAGTAAAGAAAGGTCTTAATTAGTTTTTTATATTTTTCAAGTGTCGCACACGGTTATTATGTCTAATTATTGGCGAAAAGAATAAAAATAATAAAAGGTTTTCTAGGACACAATTTGAGACCGCGGTTCCGCTTATCCAATCATCGTTAAGTTCATTAAGTTTAAAAGGGCCTTCTTTACCATTAATTATTCCGACTTTATTTGTTTTTCAAATTCAACCGAAACATTTACTGTTATTACAAATAATATTAGGCTTTTACCGCTTCTCCACAGCACTAAAAGAAAATAAGGAAAAATTTTTTACTTGGAAGTCTTTTAACTTCCGTTCTTCTAAGCTCTGTCCAAAAAATAAAAGTTTTCGTAAAAAAAATTTTTTTTTCTCGAATTTCTACGTCACTAAAATGAGCGAAAACTAAATGGAGGTTATCCAAAATTTCGGTTTTCAAAATTTTAACGCTAAAACCATTTAAACTATAAAAAGGTGAATTTTTAATCTTAACTTTAGTGATTTCTTAAAATGTGCGAGAGTAATCAAGCGTTGAAAGACGCCGAAGATATTCTGCTGATCTTCGGTACTCAAATTTGGTTAAAAACAGCGCAAAATCGAACCGTCGAAGGTACTTAAAATTTTTAAAAACAACTTTTGAACATTTATACATATGTTTATATTATTGTTAACAAAAATTTAACCCATGGAATACACAAAAACATGAGCTGCGGAGAGCTTAGTTGAATTGCTAAGGGGTAGTGAGTTATTAGCTTTTAAAATGAATTTTAATAAGTTTTATACAGTTGCTTATGTGTTGTTTTTTAGCAATAGCGCGATGGCGCTAACGAAAGACATCTTGGCGACGTTCAAAGCAGAAAAAGCGAGGGAAAAAGTTAAAGAAAGGCGGCCGCGCGTTATATGAGGGTGAGGACTTTGCTCGATCAGGCGGACAGGCTTATAACGGAAGCGCAACTTCCGAAACAGCTCAAGAATAAGTTTGCGGCGAAAATTCTACGAGCAAGGCGTGAGCTTGATCTCGGCGATTGCCCTTCCAAGGTGATTTTCGCGGAGTTTTTGGCAGAAGCGCCTTTTTGACAAAATGCCAGTTTCATGGCTCAAAACCCTATTTTAAACATTTCGGACCCTTTTTTCAATGATAAAATAAGAAAGGAGGAAAAAAAATTTTTTGCCAAGAACCCTATACCGATGGTTTTTAGCTCATTTTATTTTTAGGTGAGCGAAATCGTTCACGAATTGTGTTGATTTTATCTAAGGACGTAAAAGCAGCTAGCAAATATTTGGATCTTACATTGAATGCATTGAAGAAAGATTTGGAAACTTTAGATCGGTATATAAATTATATTATGTTTTAAATCTTTTGATGTATTTGTTTGATTAAGGAAAGATGGAGAACTTTTACCGAGATTTTCAAAAGCGTTGTCGCTCATGCAGAAACAAATTCGGCTTCCGAAGGTAGCTCGTTCTGCGGGTTCAATAATATTTTCAATACTATTTCAGATCGAATCTTCCGAAGTGAAAGATGCATTCGACAATCTTCCTCCCCGCGAGTACAAATACGACGAGGTGAGAAAAGCGGCGGATTCCGGTGACTCGCCCACGCCGAAAAAGCTTCTCGTCAAAGAGAAGAGGGAGAAAAACCGGAAGGAGACGCCGAAGGAGAACGACCCCAGTCCGGCCGCATGGTACGAAAACGAGTCCGAAGAAGACCGAAGAAGGATGGAGCTCGAACTAAGCGAAGAGTGCGGAACACTCGACACGTAAGAACCACGAACAATTTTTATTTTTTAAATTTCAACTTTCAATTAAAAGCTCTGACCTTTCAAAGAAGAAGAACGCTTTTAAGAAATTTTTAGATTCGGCTGTCCAATATTTCCCGACGATGTTAGGCTTCACTGCTTTGTTGCTCTTCGTTTAAATGGAAAAGAAATTTCAAAAATTAGAATAGTTAATCATCTCTTTTTTAAAAATTTATCGAGCACCCAATCCATAAATTAATTTTTAAAATTTGTTCTAGGCTTCATTTCGCTCTGAGAATACTGAACGAGATGGACGTCCGGATTTAACACCGGAAGAAGTCCGTGAGCTCGACGACGATGAAAAGGACGAAAAAAATGCTTTTGAATAGACGGGAGTGCCAGAAGCTCCGCGGCCCTCTCGAAACCCTTCAGTTCGCCATGGAGCTTCCCAAAGGAGACCGCCACCCAGCATTCACAAACGCCTTACAAGCGGTTCACAAAGCAGTCAACGCCTTCGAAGTTCTCCACAATCTCAACGCCAAATAACAATAAAACGATGATATTGTAAATTCTCTATTTAATAAACGATTTTAAACAGTCTACTTTTTTTTAAATATAAAAAAAGATTTGTTGCTCGATATTAAGATAAGGTGGTGGCAACAATTATCTTATGAAAACTGGCCCTATCAAAGGAACAGAAGGGGAACCCCATGAAGGCCATCTGCTAACACAATAATGCAAATGAGGGGCTTCTAATTCTTTGATTATCTCGAGAGTGAATGATTCTACTCATTAAACGATTTTTTAAACTGATGTCTAAATTTACTGTTCTTAAATGATCGCCAGAAGCTATAACCAAACATACGAAAAAAAAAACATCTTATTTTTGGGTTATTTTGAGCTCATAAAAGAACCTTAAGTGATATTTAGTTACATATCGATTTATAAAATTAGTTTTTTAGGTATCCAATCGCAATTTTGATTTTTCAAGAAAATAAGTATTTTTCACTTAAGATCTTTGAGGATAAAATTATTTTAGCGTCAATGAAAAAACATGGGAGGATTCCGACGATTTTTTTTTACACGGAAATCCTTTGATTGAATAAAAATTCTTCAAAGGATTAAATAAGTGGAAGGGTCTGGCGCCGCAGACACTTATTTTATATTTATAAGAAATTATTAACATCCGGACAAGGGGGAAAACTCGGCTGGCATTTTTATCAATGAACGTCTCCTGTCACACATCAATACAATTAAAGTTCTGACCAAGAAACTCCAATTTCGAGGGTCTCTAATACGGAAGTGGTGGAAACAAAAAAAAACGTTGACGGTAGGGGAAGTACGCTTGTCTTTTTAGCTGCGGAGAGTCCGAGTAATGTTGAACTCTCTAAAGCAATGTGCCTCAATTAGGATTAGTGTTTACAGACAAGGCCCTAACTGGCTACATCCGCCTTTTACTATCTTGAGACCAATAAACAACATGAATCCCAAAGAGTACAAACAAAAGTTTCACTTCTCAATAATTCATAGAATTGCGACCATATATTTTTAATATGTACAGTAGACTGCAGAAAGAAGTGAGTTGGGAAAGGGTAATTTATGTGCCCAAGTGGGGATTTCATTTAGTGCCACCATCAAACCTGAAGGTGAGGTGCAGACTCTGCGATGAGTGTTCAGAGACAACCGAGCACCTCTTGTGCGAATGCGAAGCACTCGCGAGGAGAAGGTGCCTGCACTTTGGCGGACCTGAAAGGCACTGCCTTCTGGAGACTGATGGAGTTCATGAGAACTCTACCAGTCTCCAGAATCTGATCCCTAGAGTTGGGGCAGCAAATAGATCTTCTAGGATTTAAGTGCGCAGGGGGCTACTAATAGCACCTCCCCCGGATAATATTTTTAAAAAAACCTGAAGAAAGCCACATGACACGTTTTAAACAAAATCAAACTTAAGACACCTCTGACGCGTTGTAGCGATTTGAGTCTGCAGGATTTGAAGTATTCATGGGGTACGGAATAAAAATCGGAGGGTTAATTTTCCTTTTGAAGGGAGGGGAGGAGAAACGATCATGGCGGGTGTCGAGTGTATCAAAGGGTGGCTACAATAACCCGGCGGAACCAGATGTTTTGCCATTCCTCGCCTCTCCCGTCTAATTAATACTTTTGAACCCGTTTTGAAAAAAAGTGGCTCCGCCGTTTATTTAAAGGCCTCTAATCTCCGCCCGAGGTGTCCGTTTATCAAAAAGGAAAAACGCCGAAAAGGATCGTAGTTTGATGTTCAGAAGTGTCATGCACACACAAAAAAAAGGGGGAAGAAGCTCTTCCGAATGTAACGGAATTCCAGTCAGGAAACCAGAACCATAAGTACGGAAAATTCACCAATCAGAACGCAGTTTTTCATCCAAAAACTCTTCATATTGGGTTAAGCAATGGGAACTAAAGAAGTATTTAAAGGGCAACTTAAAAATTAAATTTAAAATTATTACTAAAATATTTTTGTTAAAATCTTGAAAATATAAACGAAGATTTAAAAAAATACTTTAGGTATTAAAAATTGTTAAAATAATCCCAAACTTAAAAGAAAACAACTCGGGGTAAAAACGTCAAAGAACTTGAATTATTTCTGCAAAAGCGAATGGTGAAAAAAAAAATTAACAATCCACTACCTCCTAAATATTTTTAAAGAAAGTTTTAAAATTCACTGCCTTCGATATAGAAGAACTTAGTGCTAAATTGGTAACTGCTTGTTCAAAGTGCTTTTTGGAATCCTCTGTCGTTAACTCGTTATAATTTTTTAAAATAAACGGGAAAGTGGTGGTTAAATTCTTTGCAATATTCTACCATCTGAATCTTCAAAACTTTTGAAAGAAAAATCACTCATTTTTAAATCCAAAGACAACATTTTTTAAATCTTTTGGGAACCCGCTGCCTTCTTAATTTTGTTCAAATGTTTCAATGAATATATCACAGAAGAACTCCAGCTACTAATAAGCCAGTGCACGAATTCTTATAATATAAAAGTTTATTTTCAAACTTCAAAATTTTGAAGTCTATTGTTTAGCTTTGAAAATGTTCAAATGACTTTAAATAAAAGGGTTTTTGTTTGGAAATAAAAGCAAAATTTCATTTTAAAAAATTTCTTTTTCTATATTTTCTCGCATTTAAAGATTATGTACAAAATATAATATTTTTTTAAATATCGATTTTATAAATACAATTTTTTGGGTTCGAACCTACTTTATACAATTTACAATTTACCCTGGCATATTTATTTTCTTTAAGATTATTCATAAATTTTAAACTATATTTACATTATTTACAAAATTGGTAACTTTAACAAATTAAAAACATAACAATTAACAACAAAAAACGCCACCAAAAAATGAGATCAATTTTTTAAAATTCGTGAGAACCCTGAATTTATTTTTGAAGTACAGGGGACTTAAGTATAAAAATTAATAAGTACCTAATTAAAGGTAGACTTTTTAATTTTAAAAAGGCGTAATTTTAAAAGAATTTAAAATAATGTCTTTGGGAAAATATAAGAAAATATAGAGAAAAATTACGCCTACGGTGGGATTAAAAGTAAAATGGAAAATGATATTTTATGATATTAGTTTTTTGGAAAATATGCCCGAGTTACTCACTAGCTGGTGGGCCGGGGAATAACGATGGGTTTGAAGACGGTTCGGGGTTCGGGACTTGAGGTTTGAATTTGATGTCGGTACATGTCGAAAGGAGGTGAAACGGCGGGTTGTTGATAGGTCGAAGGTGCGAGAAGTCGTTCGACGGAGAAGCCGTGTGTTTGAGGCTTCGGAAGCTGAATAGGAGGAATCGGATACGGCGCAGCTCCCGGGTAAGGATATCGGTGATAGAGCGGCGAGCAGTAAAGTTGACTAAGCGGGTTCATCCACGGAGAACCGGGAAACGACGGGTACATTCCGCCGAGAACCACGCTTCTTTTAAAAGCTGCTAATCGACTTCTGGAAGCCGCTGTAGATCTTCTTCGGAGCTTCCCGGTCGTACCACCGATAAAAACATCCTCCGCACTTTGATCCAACATCCAGTAGTTTCCTTTCCCAGGGTCGTCGTAATGACGAGGAACTTTCACGAAGCACTTGTTTAATGATAAATTGTGTCTTATGGAATTTTGCCAACCCTGTTTGTTGTCGCGATAATACGGAAAGTTTTTCATGATGTATTCATAAATACCGTTCAACGTTAGTCGTTTTTCAGGTGACTGCCTGATGGCCATCATGATGAGAGCGTTGTAACTGTAAGGTGGCTTTTCGTTTTTCTTCTTCTCTTCGCTCTTTTCGTCGTCTTTCTTCAGCTTGGTGGAACAGTCGAGAGGTGGAGGTGTCGCACCGCCTGTTACGTCCAAATCCGAATCTTCCGAAGTTTCCGTACAGCAGGTGGTCGGAATGTACGCTTCTAATATCGGCGAAGCAGGCCTTGAAGCCGTCTCCGGCAAAATCGAGCTGATGCTAAATGATGATTTTAACGGCGTACGTGCTGCGATCGGTTGCGGAGGAGATTCCATTTTCACCATGTTGCCCTCACTCGTGCACAACATCAATTCTTTAAAAAATACGTTTTAACGCGTATTTTGCACTTTTTTTTAAATCTAAATTTTTAAGTTCCTCAAAGGCTTTCGAAACGAGACTGAGCTCTCCTTTCGAAAAGAGGGGGTTCTTATACACAGGGTGGCCCTTTCCCCACTTGTAGTACGCCTGGGTTCTCTACCTGCCAATCGGATCGAGCTCCGCCCATATCTGGACCCTCTGTTGGCACACAATGGTGGGGAACGACCGCATCAAACATGCGCGCGGACTTCAACAAAATTATTTGAAAATATTTTGTCAACATCCCCGCACAAACCTAACTAAAAAATCAAGATCTCATTTTTAAAAATTCTCTATCTTTTAACTTTTCGATTTCAACCTTCCTTTTACGAAGATTTTTGAATTTCACTATTTAAAAATAAAGTTAATTTTTTTATAACTTATTCTTTTCTAAATAAAAACTAATTATTTTTTCATTTAAACCTATATGGAAAAAAACTAATTAAAGAACGTTCCACATTTTACGAGAATGCGTCCGCCGCGGCCGGGCCAATTAAATAAAAGTTTTTAACAATTTTAATAACAAACAAATTGACACGTAAATGGAATAACCTATTTCGCTAATTTTAACAATAGAGGAAAAACATAATTAGAGGTCAAAAATGCGTCAATTGAAACAAAAAAAATCCATTTAGGAAAGTGACTGAAATATGTAGGTGATATTTTTTTCGAACTTTAAATTTCAATTTTTAGCTGTTAAAAAATGAGCAGGATTTTCCTGATTTTCAAAAGGTTGATGCACTTTAGGGTCGAGAGTGCGTTACCCTCGACACGCTCTGACACCTAAGGGATAATCCCTAAGTTTTTTCTTTTTTTGCCTTTTTCGTTTCCTAAGGGCTATATTTCATCCTACTCGTCTAAACATGGACCGCAATTAGGACAAAGGAGGTGCTTTTTTTTTTTTTTTTTTTTTTTTTTTAACGTTTTGTACCCAGGCTTTTTCGATGTCAGTGACTCTAAACGCAAAATTAAGAAAATTGACCCTTAATCCCCCCCCCCCCCCAATTTCTGCATTACGTAAATTTACACAATTTTAGCGAAATGCTAATGCATTGTGAAAATTCACGATTGAATGATTTTTGAAGTTTTGAAGGCGCAATTAAGGAGGCCGTGAATATGGGGAAGCTGTGAAAACTCTTATATTTCTAGAACATGGGTCTTCAAAATTGAAGAAGAAGTCATTTTGTAAATTTTTATGCACATTTTATATGCTTTACGAACGTTCTTTTTTGTGAACAAAAAAGGAAAGCTTGGTCACCATCAATAATGGTGAAAGCGATTGAAATAATGTGGAAAAAAGAAGTAAAAATGGGTGTAAAAAAGGTATTATTGTCGCTTATTGAGAAAACGTTGAAGCTGATTATTGACAGAAGCGTAAAAATTTACGCATGACCTTCGAATTAGTCCAGTAGCTAAATGAAATGAATTAGTATTGGAGGCGATAATGTCGTCAACTTGGGGGATTGATGGGCGTGTAAGTCGTAGACAAAAAGGACGAAAGGCGACTTTACTGCTGAAAGGGCTTTGATGACTTATTGTCCGAGGTACGAGGCGAAAATGCGTTTTTGTTTCCCACATACCAGAAGCTCGGAGGGACCCTCAAGGGCCGTGGAAAATTCAAGCTTTTATGTTCGAATTTCACGGAAGCTTCGACCCCACCCAAGACCCACCCTTACGAACCCCCCACAGTGATTTCAATTTTTTTTATTTAGATTTTATAGACAAATGAAGTAAACATGACAAAATGAAAACGTCATTTTAGGACGATTGTACATGGATTTCCCCTGAAACGTTTAATCTGTTCGATAGGACTTCTCGTTATTGTCAACATAAACATTTTGATTATCTTATTATTAATTCAACTGTTTTTATAATTTCTTTTATCAAACGAGAAACATGTTTCGAGTTCGGAATCTTGTTTTTTAAAAATGCGATCCACCGACGGATCCCCCTGGGTTCTCGTTATCGTTAAACAAGCAAAAACAGCCGAATCTCATTTTACGAAGATTACCGAATGTAATAAATATTATGTCGTGTCATGCGAGTCCTGTTTTCTCAGTTATCTTTTTTTCCTTCCCCTTTTTAACGAGTAACGAGGCAACCGATTGATTAGTTTCGCTACACAGAGTATCGTTTTCGTCTTATTAAAAGACGAATTCCATTTTTATAAGAAAATACCTTTTAAACGGAAAAATGGGCAGACAATTAATAGGTTTTACCGACTTTAGGAAAAAAAGGCAATTCTATTAATCCACAGAAAAGGGGATAATGACTATTAACAAAATCCCACCGTCTGATAGAAAGGTCTAGGCTTTTGTGAACAATGAATTTTTTCATTCTTAGAATACCGTACTAATCTTATAAAATTTTCAAAATCCAAAAATAGAAAGCAAAGCTGTCCGGGGTTTAACTTTTACAAAAAATTACCTACTAATGTTTTTCTCAGGGGTTGTTGACTTAAGGGGCGTTAACCCCGGCATATACTTCCTTAAAACCCAACTTAAAAAAATTGCTGGTCCGGAGCAATGAGGCCAATTTAGTTATTTTCATCCCTAATATATATAAAAAACACCTATTTAGGATTTTAATTTTTAAAATTTAATTTAAATTTTTAGATTTTAGGAAATTTTTCATGTCTCAAGGTATTCATCCATTTAATCCATTTCAATTCTTCCTATCTCAAAAATAATTTTTTTTTCTTTTATGTAGATTTGTTTCAGAATCTTTTTTTAAGTATCGAAAAAAAAATGTCAGTACCTATCACCGTAAAAATTGAAAGGCTTCCCCCAACCAGGCCACACTGAACGGGCGAGAACACCCTAAATTTCTCCCAACTATCGAGCACCGCAGACAACCCAGAGGACCCTCTCCCGATACTTCTCTTAGAGAAAGCAAATAAAGCACAAAAGTTATTGTTATTTACGAATAATAATTAGATTTTAATGAAACAACAGGATCCTAGAATAAGACAAAAATGGTTATCTGGGGCACCCAAAATATTTTAAACTCCTATTTGTTTTAGATTGGGCGATAAACAAAAGTTTGACGTCATTATTACTTTAGAAAACATTATTTTTATGATAATCGTTTAATTATAAAAGAGAAACATCAAAACAACTGAATTAAATATTTGAACATGAAGGAAAAATTAGCCTCAAAATCTCATTTTCCAAACAAAATTTGATGAAGGAACAATTTTAAATTTTTAAAAATTCTTTTATTGTGCTGGTCAGTTGTTTTCAAACAATTGAATCGGCCCGTTACTTCCGGGTTTTCCCCCAAAATAGGAGAGTTTGCCCTGGGAAATCCCCAATAGGATTATAAAGATTACCTTCTGTAAACCGGAGGTATGCCTTGTCTATCGGATAATCTCTCCAATAAAAGGTGACTCGCCCCATTTAGGATTAAAAAAAAATTGTAGGAAAGAGATTTTTGAGGGGCAGCGCTCAAGGTATTTGACTTCTGTCACTTTCGTTCAAATCCTGCAGTCTGGCCTCTTGAAGCCATTAAATTTTTGCAGTCAAATATTGAATTTAAAAATAAATAAAAAATTAATTATTTCAATAGAAATTAAATTATAAAGTGGTCGACGAAGTGAGCACAAGTACTTTTACCTTTTGTATTATTCCCTCTATTGAATTCATTCTTGTGTACTTATTAATCGAATATAATGAAAAAAAATTCAAGTTAAAGAAGGGGGGGGGGGGGGTCGATTGCCTATTGGAAACCGTCCGTTTCGGGGTTTCAAGAGCATACGGGCGGATTGTTAGTCAATATTTGTGCCTTTGGAGGTCCACCCCCGATCTTAAAACTAATTCAATTTTCCCTCACTTTTAATTCAATCAGGGTCGACAATTTTTATAGGTCTTTCACGGGTCGATCGAACCGGAACGAAAAGTTCAAGAACTGGGTCGCTTTCGCGTTTTTTTTTTCACTCCCTCATGGGGGTGGCTTAACCGATTTCAGGCAGATGTTTTTTTCACTTCATTAATTTTTCGCAATAATCAGTTGATGGAAAATACAAAAAAAAATTTTGGTCCAAAATACAGCTTCTGCCCCCCCCCCCCCCCCAATGGAGAAAAGTCGAATTCCGAAAACGATTCCTGAACTGACGAAGTTCCTGAACTTTCCTGCTTTGCGGTCTCAAAATCACGTCTTTACTGTGCGAATCAGAAGGGCGAGTTTCCTTGGCTTCGCTTGAATTTTAAAAAGATCCAAAGCGCATGCGTGAGAACCCCAAACCTGTCGTTAGCATTCTGAGCCTAACGTTTGGAACAAAGAATAAGGATACGTTGGAATAGACAACCATGTAGTCGTTGCACTTACTCAACTTATAGCGATAGCTTCTGTTATTAAGTATTTTTTGTATGACTTATTTTGTTCTCATCATTCCTTCTCTTACAACAAACACTTGTGGCCTTTTAATGTACATTAGTTGTTTTCTTATAAACTCAAAATGAATTGAAGGGATTTTTAAGAGATGAGAGAAACCAATCTTGTAACCTAATACGTATAAGTGGGCTTGAGAACTGTTTAGGCAAACATTTTTTTGTCTGTCGGGAGGGCGCTTCGTGTTCAAAGACGTTTCTATTTTGTAACATGACTGTTTCTGACAGTAGGCAGACTAAACACGGCTTCGCCTTCTGTTATAACCTTTGATTGAAACAGTACGAGAATAACATGTGAACGAACCATAAGTTTATTGAACAAACTGAACTCTCAATCCAACTTCAGAAGTTCCCGTATCTTGTATTTTGATGATTCTAGGTTTCATGATAATATTGGTGGCCTCATCTTCTTGAGAACCCAGGTAGAACTGCATTAGCCTTATCTAAAAGGAGGAACACAAAAAATTTAAAACAGAAGCCCTTATCGAACGTGTTATCTTAATTAGACCACCAACAAATCCGTTGGTAAAAATCACAGCTGCTCATTTTATATTTAAACTATTGGTCATTGTATGCTTTTAGGAGGTAACATGCCAAAATATAGGTGAAATTTTAAACCGTTTTTAACAGTCCATTAACCTGAAGTTTACGTTGTTCGTGAAGAAAAAGAAGAAAAGGATGTATTGTACTTGAGGATGAGCTGGGGATAAACAAGACCTAAGGTCGGAATAATTACCCCAGGGGCCGACAAAGGAAAAAGCCACACACGGAGGCTTTTTCGGTTGTCCCATGTCCGTCAAGGAGGCAAGCAAAACCTTAAAGATTACAAACCGTAGAGAGAGATGGGAAAAGGCGAAGTAGATTAGAAACCATTTTTGAAAGTTTTGTCAAAAGATTAGCGAGGAAGATGCCACCCACAGATGTCTTTCGATTCTATTGTCAGGAGGTTAAAAAGGAAAAGTTTGACTGGCAGATTCAAACTTCTGTTGTGACCGACTCAACTCATAGTTGGACACCTATTCAGAGCAGCGATGTTTTTTTTTCTCCCCAAAAAGCTGGGAGGCAGTCGCTTAGTCAAAACACTTGTCCAGAGATAACTCGAAAGGAACTTGATCTTCTTTTTATTGGAGATTCAAAATAAAAAAATGCCTGCCTCCGTTGGTAATCGAGAGCTCACGCCATAGTTGAAGATCCTGTACTAGCAGATTTTTTTTCCGCTATTTGGGAGAAAAGACGTTTTTACGATATGGGCGGTCGGCGATACGTCTTTAAAAGTGAAGAAAACATTCGGAGGGAGAAGATTCGTTGTTATGACGGGCGGATCCGTTTATTTGGGAGTAAAGGCTTCTCCTTTTGCCAGGTGGGTCCGATCTAGGGCGCGATCAAAGGGGACTAGACGGATAAACATCGGAGCCGGCGTTCGATGGGAAGAGAAGGAGCCTTTCAATCAATTGATCCCGTACAAATGTAAAGAAAGGGAAAACATCAACAGTCCGATTGGGAGCATTACATTCCCCATGTGCTTCCTTCTCAACCAACAAACAACTAACTTTACAACATAAAACTTCGAATGCAGCTATAAATTTTCAAATTTTCTTTATGCTTGAAATTTAAAAATGGCAACGAGTCACTGCTACCAACCGGGGCCTCTTCAGGGCCGCCACTCCTCTGTAATAAGCTCTACCATTTCAAGCATGCTGGTTGTGTTTTCCCCATATTTTACAGCAGATGGAATTATTTGTATATGTTTTAGTTTTGACACGCTTATAGGGTTTGACACGTGAAGGTTGTTTATGCAGGTTTCAAAAATAAGTATCGACCACCCTTAACTTTAAAAAAGTGTCCTGTATATAAAATGCAGGGGATGGAAAAAATACTTGTTTAGGTTAAAATCCGATCCTAAGTGGACGGATCGGGCGGTAAACACTGGGAGCTGATTGACAACCACCTGCTTCTTCACACGTGCACTTCACACCCCCAACAGGGGAAAGGAAGAATAAATTAAGTAAAATTTAAATGCTTTAAAACTATCAACTCTTTCTCGCCTACTAAAATAGCAAGATTCCTACCGTGAAGCTAAAAATACATGTTCGATAATCCTTCTCGATGCATCATGATATTTTTATAACTAGACTTCGCGGCAGTTGAAACGTCTTCAAATGGAATTTACTGTAATACCCTTAGGTCTTCTAGAATCTATACCCTGTATGGTCTAGAGTCTAGACGATCGATCATCGTTCTATCAGTAGTACCTTCCTTCCGAACTATTAGATTATCCAGATTCATTTCTTTTGTCCTAAAAATATTGGAAAATTTATTTTAAATTTTAATATTTTTTAAAACAGATTAAGTAAATATAAAATTTTTAAATATTTTATTATTTAAAATAACTTCTAATTATTATTTTTGACGTTCATGACGTAAAACCGATACAGCATCGGCATCCTCTGTAATCGGCTGAAATTAAAAAAAGAAACAAAATGAATTCGCAAAAACAATTAACTTTAAGACGTACATTTCGTTCATTTTCTTCATAAAACTTTTAAACAAAAAATAACAGAGGACGCACAAAAAGATCTTGAAGAAAAATCCGGGAAGCCATCTTTCTGACGGAGGTCCTTCCGCGGCTCCCGTACAGAAGATTTTCGTCCAGGAAAACGGCCAACCCATTTCAATTAAATGTTAGTACATTTAAATTTAGCCAAATTATAATTTACACAATTTTAAAACAACAATAAAAAGAAAACACATATGTAAAATAACAAAAAATTCAGCTAGTAGGTACTTTTTTTATTTTTTGGTTCAAAAGAGCGAAAACATAATTGCAAAAATTAATAAATCGTCGCGTTAGTTCTAACACCGGACAAGTCATTTTTCCAAGGTTTTTGGAGAGCCAAATTAATTAATTTCTCATTGGAATCAATGCATCACCTGTTGGCTAAACGTGAACTACGTGTTTTCTGTTGGTAATAGGGTTAAACTACCAACGGAATTCGATCACCACAAAATTTACCATCAGAAAAATGCCTAACTCAAAATTAAAAAAAATGATAGCCGGTGTTAGAATGCAATTTTTGTACAAAAAAAATAATTCATGGGAAAATTCCACTATTTTTGACTGAGAATTTTTTTTATATCAAAATAAATAAAGTTTTTATTAAATTGCTTTTGTTTTAAAGAAAAAGGTAAATCCGGTCATCGAACTTTCAAAGAATGTTTTATACGATAGGAATGAGAATTTCTGTCAAAAACTATTTCGACCGCAATCCTTTGGAGGTTTGGTTTTCCCCAAATGTGGATACCTACCGACTTTCTAAAAGTAAATACCGAACAAAAGCCAGATTAAAAGATTTACTTTGTTTACAGCATTTTAATAGGATACCACCTCTAATATCTTGAAGGTAGGTATATCTGTCGGCCACCCTGTCGTGAAAAAATGTACTAAATGCCAGCAGAGAGAATTAAGCAAGACGATCAATTTTGTATTTAGGCGCTGAAGCCCGCTATACTGATGTGTTCTGCGGGTAAATAAATGTTAATCAATTTTTCGGTCAAAAAAGAAAGAAAACTTCACTTCTAAAGGACGTCTCAGTTTAACAAAAACAAAGCGATCTTGGGGGAAGGGAGAAGGAAAAAAATGGTTTTAGGAGCCGTAAATAAGTATATGATACCTATCCGGGTATCCCTAGTGACAACCCCCTGCCAGCTCGGGGAGAGTGCGACAACCAATATATTTTGCCGACGAAAGGGAACAGATTGTGGCTCGCCTTCTCCCTCAGTCTCCCTTTTGTTGACCTAGAAAAATATAAATGTCAGATTTTTTTTAGGGGAACTCCTCCTACCGATCTGTGTGTGCGGGTCATTATAGAGACGTCACGACCCATGTCAGAACAAGAGAAGAGCCGACTCACATCCATTAATGAGAGCTTGAGGGCTACTTTTCTCCAACAAGGGAGGAAAAAAATCCATTTGTTTTTAGGGAAAATATTTTTGCGTGAAAACCCCGGGCGGCCGAGATTCCTAGAAAGCATCCTAAAATGATACAGGGTCGTTTTTCTCTCGAATTGATTGAAAATGGAACCTTCTACCAGAGCCTGTTTTAGCCTGTTTTAACCTGTTTTAGCCCTATCTTCGTCAAACACTTCTTTATATAGTCAACTCCATCATTGGTTACCAATGGCACCGATGGCCTACAGCTTTTCCAGATCAACCAATTGGCCCCACTTGTACACTGCAGTCTCCCATCTTAAGATTTAAAAACTAAAACAATGGGCGTACCGTGATTGCGCATTTTTTTACCTGCTCCAACATTTCAGGCACCGTGATTGCGCACAGGTAAAACTATTGGACACCGTGATTGCGCATGGACATAAATTTTAGACACCGTGATTGCGCATTTGATTGAGCAGGAGGATTGGTCTAATAGCCTCTATTGCTTCGGATTGGCCAGGAGGAGGTGGTCTGATGGCTTTTGAGGCTTTTGATTGAGCAGGAGGAGTGGTCTAATTGCCTCTATTGCTTCGGATTGGCCAGGAGGAGGTGGACTGATGGCTTTTGATTGAGCAGGAGGAGTGGTCTGATGGCCTCTATTGCTTCGGATTGGCCAGGAGGAGTGGACTAATGGCCTCTATTAGACGTAGAGTAGTAGACGTTTAAACATAGGTTATGCATAATATTTACCGCTAACCCTAGTTCCATGCGCAATCCCGGTGCAGCCAAAACAATGTAGCGGTTGAAGCGGTGAGGATAACATAGGATTAGTGAATACCTAAGATAATCCGGTGAATTTGAATACTGCCCATACTTCATATTTTGACTTATCGCAATCCCAACGAACCCATTGTGGGAAGCGTTTTGAAGGCATTGTTATCGATGGCTACCTGAAATTGAAGTTTGCTACATTTTCTATTTTCTGCTCTTGTTGTCAAAGTCGAAATGGGAACACGTCGAAATCGGGGATAGAAAAGCCTGAGAATTTTACACGGTTTTTCCCCTTTTAGCACGCTATTAACTTCCAAGTCGGAGGGCGCTATTCACGAGATCTTTGCCGATGAAGAGGAAAAGATGAGGGAGCAGGTAAAAGGAGTAGCGTGTCCGATTCACAAGGGGGTCGCCGACGTCGACTTTTTAAACTTTTTACGTCCAAAAGGGCTGACCCTGTTAACTCGTTTTACCCTCGCCGAACATTTTTCACGGTTGTCAATCTTCGCCTAACTAAGAAATCTTGCAATAACCATTTCAACTGATGTCACAATCAAACTTGGCTTCCATCACCTTATAATTAGTTCATAAACTTGATTTTCGCCAGAAAATACGATGAAAAGTTACTACCTAAGCCTATAATTTCTGAGGCGATTGAAATTTTTCCAAGTATCGTTTTGAATTCGACCCCTATATGGTTTCCAGAGAGTGTTGATGAGGGAGTAAAAACAGAAGGGTGGGCCCACGTCAGTCAAGGGGATGTGGCATCTTCCGTAATTGGTTTAATTTGTGTCCGGTTGGTGTGATGTCACGTGACCCTCATCATTTTCTCCTAAACAACTGCTCTGCGAATAACGAAAAAGGGAAAATAAATTACTTACACGCCGATAACCTCTTTAATGATCATTAGTCATAAAAACACGTCATTTTGTAACATAGTCGAATCTCGATAATCCGTTTGCCGCTCACTTATGGCACCGCAAACGTTTATCCAGATTTCACTGTACTTTGTTGGTTTTTGATAAAAAAAAATCGGATTTGATTGAAATATTTTTACAACAGAGTCGTAACCCGGGATTTTTAAATTGGATTATAGAGATTCATTCCTTTTGTGAACACCAAACGTGCACGTTCGGATTATCGAGATCCGCCCGTACAAATTTTCAAAGACAAACACCAACAAGGAAAGATGAAAGCCAATAATTAGTACAAAAAATGCTCCATCTACATCTCTAAAATCCAGCGCCATTCCTTCATCTTTAAGTTTATTTATCTTCCTTTTATTTAAATTATGTTTCATATCGCTCTTCCATTTATCAAAAAGCCCGTATTCCAAACATTGACTGATATAATAATTTAAATGTTTTTCATAAAGGCTTCCTTTAGGGACAACCAATGAAATGTATAGTTGAGCGAAAGGTCCGACTTTCTGAACCTCGAGTTTTTTTAAGGTTAAATAATAATCCATAGCGTAGTTGCTTTCTAAAACTGCGACTTTTTCCTTCCAAATCCTTTCAAAATTTTGAAACAAGTCAACCCCTTTAAACAGCTCTATAGAAACCTCATTTTTAGCTTGAATGAAAAGATCCCTATTGTATTTATTCGAAATTATTTTATACTTTTTAGAAATAAGTTGTTCCAAATTGTTTATGGAAGGTTCTAGCGGCGGTTTAAGCGTGTAGGTTTGAATAAAAGTCACATAGATGGAGCTAATGACGAAAAATGTTATGTAAACTGTTCCAAATAATATTTTTAAATTGATTTTTTCGATTTTTAAATTGATACATTGTTGAATTAATACGGCAAAAAGAGAAATAAATGAGATTTTGTCTGGAAAAATGAAAATAATAAAATAAAAAAGATAGAGGTGAATAAAAGAAGCCAAAATGATGCAGGGAACATCCAAATTAGAGTTTTCCATCCGGTGATAGGTTCAGGCGTGTTGATGTATAAAACATGGAGTGTCTATCGAATGGGGCGAGAAAAGATACGTTTTTTCTCCCTAAAGAAATGGCCGCACCACCGATCGCAATGTCTATTTCGTTTTTTGCTAGCTGTTTGTAATAATAAGTTATCTGTGTGAGGGTTGCGTTGAAAAAGCTGGGGCGGTTTTCCCAGTTTAAAATGAAGGAGAACTTCTCTGCAAAGACTTTGATGAACTCCACTTCGATTCCGCCTTGTTGCCCCGAAAACGGAAAGGCCTCACGCGTCGAGATTGTTAAGTTACAAAATTTCATATTCGTCCTGCGTCCGCTTCTTGACAATTCCTTGGCGGACCTTCCGCAGTTGTTCGCCTTCGAAAAAGGGTCCGCCCAAAATATGCTCGATTCGTTCGGAAAGACCAAAACTGATTCATAAGCCTGAAACGATTAAAATATCACATAAAATGTTGGAAGAAATAGTCCAGCTAGCTATCAACTTTTTAATGATATAGGAGGCAGTGGCATCGACAATCGATGATGTTCCAGGGGGCGGTATCCACTTAGCTAATTCATTCGTCAACTTACCATATGCGACCATAAAATATCAAAAACACGTCTAGCATCCAAAATTTTCCTCCATGTCAGTAATAACAACAACTTTGGCCGACGGATTCCAAATATTTTCACAGAAAAAAATTTCTTCAACTTTTTCAATGAAAAAAATATAAAAATCAGGACTAACGTTCGCCACACATTCAGACAGTAAAAGATGAGGAGTAGCTTGGATGAAATCAAATTTGAAACTGGCGGTATTTTTAGTTGATATAATCGCCACTAGTTTCGGGTCGAACTCAGATACCATACGCGTTACGATTTCCGACGTTTTTTCACAATATGAAAACCGAATTGAAAGTATAAAAATTAATACTTTCAACATCTCGGCGTGTTCTGAACTGTCTAATTTTTTCACGTATGTTCTTCAAATATCGATCCTTAAGGCTTTTAATGAAATTAAATTTTTTTAATATCTATAAACGCAAAATTATAAATTTAAAAGGAAGATGATTGATGATATTGTAATAATCGAGGAACTAGGTATATCAATTGATGAGATGAAAACGATTTAGCCTCGTTGAGGGCAAAAGACTGGACATTGGGTCAACTCTTGATTGTCGATGATTAAATGATGAGGTGAGCCCGCACAGGGCAATTGGATACTAAAAATTAGAGGGCATCCAAATCAATTGGGGTCAAAAAGAAATTTATTTTCGTCTTAGAAAAAGTTTTTCAATCTCTTTAAATATAAACAAGAAAAATAGTCTCAGTTTACGTGAGGGATTTGGCCCCGTCTGTTGACGATAAAGTTGAAGAAGACAACTCGGGATTACTGAAAAACGCCTCGGGACACACAGACACAAAAAAGGTACAGAAATGAAAAGGTCGGGAAGTCATTGTGATTTTGAGGTTTTAGGTAGAAAAAGGAAAACGAATCGTTACAAAACCGATTTTTCCATTGTTGCCAACCCCCTGGATTGACTTGTGCTCCCGAGAGGAATTTGTAACAAACGGTTACATCTTCTTTAGGGCATTGATGACACCGCGCATTGTAAACGACAATAAACCCGTGCCACCTTCGACCACACCTGGTAAAGATAATAACCTGCCTGAGATCACCTGCTTCCCTACAACCCCCCAAAAAACTCAAAAACACAAAAATGCGAACCACCGGAGTGCTGCAGTGGAGCCTCTACCGACGTAAAAGTAGATCTTTATAAAGAAAGAAAAATATTCATACAAAAAGTAATGATTTGTGAAAACGTTTCGTTTGATCTTGAGTTCTCGACTTGCACGTCTGAGGAGTCCAAACAAGGTCCGGTTAAGGGTCTCTTCCTATTTCACGGGCGAATAATTGGAGAAACAGAAGGGAAGGCACTCGATGTAACAAGGGAGAAGAGGGTTTTGGTCAGCCCTAACGACCCTTAGAAGTACCTCACGCCCCCATCTCTCTTATATATCTCTTCGACTCCTCTTTCACACACTCTTCCATCATAATCGTTAAGCTTCCTTTAAGAATACGCTATTTCAAACAATAACTCGACTATTTTTATTCTGGAAGTTACTCAGGGAAGAGTGATGTCTCCGGTGCTAGTAAATCTCTGAAGGTTTTTAATACGATTTGAAAGGGAGAATTACATTCACATGTAAGGGAGGGTGTGTTTTTTGATCACGGTTGGGGGTACCCTTGGGTTTGAATACTCATTATTTTGTAAACGAGAGTAAACATGGCTCGTTATCCGTGTACGTTGGAAGGTTGTTTTGTTAATGAGAAGCCGAGGGGCTGACAATGTGTCAGCGGGTGGTTTACGTTGATATAGTTGCATCTGTAATCTTTGTTACCGAATAACGAAGGGTTCGCACACGTCTCGTTACGACGTTAGAAACAAAAGGGCACGCGACACCCACGTGGGAACATCATTTTTTCCTTCAGTTTTTCCTCTCTCAAATACGTGTTTTAGCATTTTTTCCAAAACAAAAGGGGGAGTGTTGATTCAGCTTACGAAATACGTCAAAGTAACACCTTTGAAACGGCTTTTGTCCCTTTGAAACGTTTTATACATTTGTAATTTTTTTATGAATCTTGTTTTGTAAACAAGCTAGGGGAAGTGAACAAAAACGTCAACGGAACTTTGATTTTGCGACAAAAAAAGGTGGAATACAGGTTTAGCCTTGTAAAGGGGAACGTTTTGTCTGCTAATCATACGGCGGTGTTGTCGGGAAGTAGATTGCCTATGTCAACCGAATGTCCACTTAACTCGAATAGATCTCGATTGACTAATTACGAACGCAATTAACTAATAAAGTGGTCTAATTGAGTCATGTCTGTTTAGTTGACCTTAACGCCTACAGGACAGTTTAAAACGATGACTGTTTTCGATCAATCCCAACTACCTAAACCTTTTCCTAAAGTTTTTATTTTAGACTCCAGTTTGACCTGACATTTGGAATTCAATTAGGTTGTTCTTGTTGACTTTTTGAAACTTCCACTTGAAAGAAACATCTGCCTTGAGCGATAGATTCGTAGAATGTCTTGAGGGTATATTGTGGTCTCGTTTCACCTGGGTATCACTGCGTTTACACCATTCACCGGAAAAAAAGGCAGATGGACTTGTCATCCCTTCAATACGCGTGTTGTTAAACATCGAGTTTCTCCGCGGGTGGTAAAACCTTTTTCTTCCCCTTCCTCAAAACAGCTCTTTTTCCGAGTCCAACTTTTATTTTCGAGCCCGAAATAAGACGTACGTGTCGTGGGAAACAATTCACGACAAAAGCGAACATTGTTGACAGAAGGGAGAGACTCAATTTACTTCTATCAACTGACTTGAGACTCCCTTTATCCACTTTAATTGGATAATCGCAATTTATCCGTCCATTCTTAAAAATTCTATTTAATTTAGACAAAACCCACCAACCATGAATAAAAAAAAAGGTCTGACCAAATAGCCCAATTAAAGTCTAGATATAAAAACTTAATTCCCAGTAAGAAACACTAGGTGATAATAAAAACCGTATAAAGGGCATCCTCAAAAGTGAAATAATTGTTTATCGCTGAGGTTGTTAAAAGCGATTTTAAAACCTCGAAGACGAATCAGAAACTGGATTGTTATCCAAGTGATTTACGTGCGATTCACTAAAATGTTTTTACTGCCTTCTTTATTTAAGAAAAGGAAGGAGCTAATTGAAACATGTTTTTACTACTTAAACCACTACCGAGATGACTAATTCTATCCAAACTTGCCGCTTGCCCAGGAATTTGATTAAGAATTTAAAAGGACTATTTTTAAGTGAGAAGAGTTGGAGATGTTTTTTTTAGCCCATTCAAGTCTGCTCCCCCTCCTGAGAGGTGATCATCCGAAAATCCCGACAAGGTGTTTTGGTCGTAATTTTAAGACATAAAATGGGGTTAGAAGTCAAAACTATTTCCTTTTCTCTTCATAAATCGTACTCGGTGTATCCGGCGTTTGGGAGGGAAGATATTAGGCAAACATTTGTGTTGGAGTCTCCCTCCGAAGAAAAGGGATTATCGGGCTTGATTTAAGGATTTTCGATGTCACCCGTTCCACCTAAACAAACTAAAACCTCCCCTTCTCAACGGATTTTTTTTTTCTATTTAGAAATCCCTTAAAGTCAATCAATGAGAAATCAGTCACGCTTGATTTCTTTCCAGAAAAAGATCCATTTTCGTCCCCTATGATTTTTTTCGGAGGGGAGAGAATAATTTCAGAATGTGTAGAAAATTTTGTGTTTTGATTGACGTCGACACGCCTACGTCGTCGTCCCCTACGGACGAATACAAAACGGGCTTGTTTTCAAAAAACATAAGGCTCGAAGGAGGGAAGGGAGGCTAAACATTTGATAATAGATGAATAGCGCAAAAATCTTATTTTCCCTCATTGTCGCATCTGTCCTCTATATTAGCTTTTGTGCCAATTTTCTCCGCACTGAACCATCCTTCCAAATTACAATACGATTTTTAAAACAGAATTTTGGGATTTATTTCAAGATCCCTCAGGGAAGAGACTCCGCTTCTCTTTCTTGACAATGAAGTGATTCATTAGAATAGTTTTTTTTAAATTGAAATCGGATTCCCGTTTAATTCTGATGAGGTCATCTCGGATAGAAAGGGGCTTGTAATCTGATCTCGAGAGTAAACAGGATGAACCGAGATGCGGGTAAAAGGGACAAATATTGATCAGAAATTGTGCAAACAATGTACCCGGTCGTGACCTGTCAATGTCGTCGTTAATTTCGGTCCTGGGCACGCTCCTGCCCGCAGCTTTTCCTTTAAAACGTTAATCGACCGCAATGGTCACTGCTGAAAAAAAATTGTTTTTTAATTTTTTTAAAAAGAAAAATCGTTTTTGTTTACTCTCTTCAAGAAATGACCGGAGTGCGGGTATATAGAGGCTTTAGAGTGGAGGCGGCTTTGAAAACAAAGCCGGACTCAACAAGACACTTCCTTCTAGACTTTCCTTACCATCCCCCTATGTTTAAAAAATGTTAAAAGTAAAGTCTACCTTTCCGCCTCTTCAAAACTCAAGAGCGCTTCTTCTTAAAACAATACACTTTTCTAAAAATATTGAGTTTCATTTTTTCCAAATATGAGACTATCAAGGGCAATACATTGTGAGATGGATCATCACCACTAAATTTAGAAATAAAGAAGTTGTGTTGGGAATGATGTATTTGATATGATGATAATTAGAACATATTGTGTACCCACATCACGGCACGGAGAAAAGAAGGGTGAAGATCTGAGGTTCCGTGTGTCGAGCGATGATGTGTCGAAGATGCGTGTGTCGATGCTGGAACGCGAACTATCGAGCTGGGACGTGAGTGTCGCAGATATCGAGATGTTCGTTCCGAAGTTCCACCAATTCAGCGGGTCGAAGAGGTGCGGAACTGCTGGGAGAATTGCTGGCCGTCGATGGGTATCAAGACGTGCTGGAAGCTATTCTTGTTTCGTGTTCGAATGTTGAGAGTGTAAATGTGCCTTGTTGTTGTCATCGCTGTGTTCGTGTTCGTCGAGATGAGAAGTTGTGTTGGGAATGATGTATTTGACTATGAATGATGATAATTAGAACATATGTTGTGTACCCACACATTTTTTTTCTCTTCCAAAAAAACTAGTTTTTGTCCACATTTCTACGCAATTTTCAGCTCAACATCACCAAAGTTGAACCTCCCTTCTTTTTCTTCAATTGTCCGAAATCCAAAGCCCGCATTTTGTTATGATTGTGGGAAGAAGTGTTCAATTTCGATTAAACCAATTGCGACGCGCGGCGGGATATCACAGTCGTTGTTAATCCTTGCGTGCTATGGAGCGAATTAAGTCCGTCAGATTAAGCAGCGAAATGTGGGAAAGGAGACTCGAAGAAAAGGCGAACCTTTTGTCCGCCAAGAGGGCTCCTTTTAAAAACAAAACGCCCTAATTTTTCAACCGTAATAATTTCAATTTTACCTAAAAGGGTGGAAAGCAGAAAAAAAAATTGACGTTCACACAAGAACCTATATACTGTAAAGTTTAAGACAGGACAATTCGGACCTAGTGTAGATAAGACGAGCTTGCCCAGTGGAATTTCTGGTTTATATCTTTACTTATTCTTGATATTTTGACATTGTATGCAAGAGGAGAGACGGTTGTTTGTGAACGTGAGGGTAAGCGGATCGGTTCAAATCGAATTGAGAGCATTGGTCTCGGAGAACTAAGTGGATAAGGAAGAAGGCAATCAAAACTCCTCGCTTCCTTCATCTACGAGGATAAATCATTCTGTAAACATACTTCCTCAACTTGTCGATTTCGTTTTAAAAAAATAAAAAGTTTAAAAGAAAAAGTTGAAATAAAAAGCCTCGGGGGTTTAATAATGGACAAAACGGTTTTTAAGGGTCGGGAAAATGATATAAAGCCTTTTTCGAAATAGCCTCCGGCTCCCCTTGGGTCGAAAACGTTCATTAACACTACAGACGAGTTTGCAAATAGAGAGAAGAAAACCGCGGGTCGAGTTTGGCGACAGGACGTGTTTTCATTTGATTGAATCAATTAAAATGTAGGACAGCAAAGGGCGTATCTGATAACAAGGACCGGAGGTTCGGGGGAGAGGGATCTGAAAATCCGTGAGGGCTTAAGTTTGTTTCCCACCTCGGGAAACGAGATCCGCCGTTGTTAAAGCTGACATCCAACAAAACAGTGCGAATACACACACAAATTGTCCCTCAACTCACATACCTCATTAGAAGACCGAACTTTCCTCACGTATCCGATGTCTTCTTGGAAAACGACAATTATTTTCTGAAAGCGTATACCCCTATAAAGAGCTTTATTTCGAAATCAAAAACTCCATAACAGGGCTCTCTCTTTTTATATAGATAAAGTTAGAAGAACAAAGGTGAGAAGTGTGTGCCAGATCATCATCGCCCACAAGCCAGAAATACGCAACGCTTCTATTTTACCCACAAGCTGTACCGTTGGCATAACCCCACACCTCAAATGACGCGTGAAGCAATGAAGAAAAAATTCATGGGTCGCGCGGTGGGCGTACTTTCCTTGTGTTCTGCTTGTGTGTGAATTGAGGCAGGTGGACACGCCCAGGGGGAGGATTGTTGTCTCTTAGCGGTTCCGCGGAGCAGAAAATCGCGTTATTTATTTCAATTCCCCGCCTTTTGTTTCATAAAAAAAGGGCGAGGCTCATTCGATGGGGTCCCAAACCGTGGAAAACTTCGGGTTTGAGGAAATCCGGGACAAAAGAGCCCCACCCCGCGGTGCACCTATCGCGGACCCCGACAACGAAAACCGATCAAATGAAAAATTTCCGTTACGGTTCTCCCAAGATGAACTCAGAAAACTATTAAGGAGGCGGTGGATTCGAAAACGTTTTACGATTTGGAAGGCAGTGAAATGTTAATTGTATGTGCGTGGTTCTCTAGGTTTAGCTGGCGGATATGGTTTTTTCATATCTTAAAAACAATCTTAGAAGAGCACCCACATAATTCCAACCCATCACGTACGGTACTTAGCGAATGATTATTTAGTCGGGGCAGACGAGGAGATAAAAGGCATAAATGTTGATGCGGCCCGAAAAAAGAGTCGGGGGTTGAAGAAAGATGCTGCTGGAAGCATTCTTTGTTGAGAACCATCCCGTGCCTTATCTACAGTCTCGACAACTGAATAGAGGCGGTCGCCCTGTTTTTAAATAATAAAAGCCCTTCACGAGTGGTCTCGTTAGTCGCTTTTGGATCGTTTTCGACGTTCGAGGACACTCGAAAACCCATAGACAGTACCAGTTTGAGGAAGACTTAAATAGAGAACGCTCAAGATTAACAAACCGGTCTGAATAAAAATATTTTTGACAGATTCGTTATCGTGTTTGAGTCGGTCGAGAAAGCTGATTTTGAAAATCGTAATGAGGCGGTTTTCGTTTTGGGGTTGACACCGTCGCACTCGCACGAGCCCGGGTAGGAAAAAGTGCAATCAGCACCCAAAACTGAAAACGTCCGTTTGCAAATTGTCGACTTTTCTCCTCCCGACTTTCTCTCGCTAATTGACGTCGACGTTTAAACGTAAATTGACACCTTTTTCCTAGGGAGAGAGAAAAAACCGGAAGGCCATTATTTCTATATTATGAGGGGCGCGATTTTGACGTAACGTACCACAAAACTCGAAATACGTCATTTATTGACAAACTTTTGTTATTTCTCTTTCTTTTTAATAGTTCATCATTTTATACCACAAAGAGAAACACCGCTACCTTTCCTACTCGAATACAATTTTTCATATAAAAGTTGTCGTGCTG
>JACGAQ010002475.1:0-40628 GCA_014119065.1 Orius insidiosus
AAACTTAATATTGAGACCCGTTTTTAAACCTTTGGGGAAACCGTCAACGGAGGGTATCCGATTAACTTACCTTTTGAGAAAAAAGGTACATAAAGGCTACAAATATTCCAGCCAAAAGAGAAAAACTATTTGTAATATTTTATTCATTCAAAATTAAACACACACACAAAAAAATTGTGCAAAAAGAAAACTTTAAACATAAAAAAACATAAATGAGTAATAGAGAGAAAAAAAACCATTGAAAAAAATCTATGGAATGTCACAGATTAAAAATGGCGCTTTCTGTTCCTAAATGTCGAATTACAGGCGGTAACAGGATAATTCAACCTTTCGACTTCCAACTTTTTAAATCCTTTTATACAAAGACCAGTTTCACAGCCCAATAAAAAAAAAAACAAAATTGTGCTTTTAATAAGACATAGCACCGGAATTAGGGCCTAAATTAACACTACTTTTAAGCAATTTAAAAAAATTATTAGGCCAAATGATGGAATATAACTGGAATGATCACGTGCAAAAGTGGAATATTTTGAAAAATTTTCAGTTATAAAATTATGACAAACCAAGCCAGTTTAGGTCAAAAAAAAAAATCCCTTCTTTTACGTGATCGTTATTGCTTTTTTCTAATAAAATAGTTGGCACTACATTTTTTGATAATTCAGACTTTAAAAAAATTAATTTATTGGTTATTGTTTTTTTATAACCCTGTGTTTTTAAAAAATGAATTTTTTCTAATAGAATTTGTAAACAATTAATTATTGAGACCTAATAGATAACAATACTTTACAATGAGTGGGGGGAAATGTTTATTTTTCATTCCGTTCAGGAACGACTTTTAGAGGAACTTCTGTGTACGTGGGAAATTCTACGGCTTCCACAACTTCTTCAACCTAAAAAGAAAAAAAAAATAAGAAAATCAAAAGTTCAATTTTTAAAAGGAAAGAGAGCATAAAAAACAACTTAGATAAAGAAAAATACAACAACTATCATGAAAGTGTATTTATTGTCGAAAATTGGGAGAAAACTGAGGTTTTTTAGTCCAAAATTTTGTTTTACCTTGAAAGAAGGATATAAACTGTCCTTATTTGTGCGAAGATTTCTTCCTTTTGAATAACCGTCCCAGTGGTTACCGGCAACTCCGACATAGTCGCCGACTTCAAGGTCCATCTGGTCAGGCGAATTCGCTCGGTGGGCCATAACAGCCACTTTGCTAAAAATAAAAATAAATCAAAAAACATTCTTATTTTAAGATTACCGATGGATTCCTTGGCCGCCGTAATAATAAATGTCATCCAAAGATCTAAACCGAGATGCGGCGTCTGGGTGAAGAGATTGCATTATTTCATAAGCTACTCGACAAACCTAAAAATAAAATGTAAAATAACTATTGTTTAAAATTTAATTTTTACCTGAGATGAAAATGTACAGACTAGGTAATCAGATTGCGATAAAAAGTATATATCCATGATTATTCCGTTTAAGGAATTATCAGAATATCGAGTAGAAACTGCGGCAGTTTTTGCTATTTGAGGATCACCGATGACTTCATATTCTGGGTATCTGAAGATAAAAGTTTTTTTAAATTCATGAAAGGTAGAGGGGATGTTTTGAGGGGTTATATAATACTCACTTAGCTTTGATGTCTGAGAAGACTTTAAAATCGTCTGAGGCCAAGTAGATACGTTTTACGGGTACTGCTTGGGAGAGGGAAAGCTGCTTGTAGTATTCTTCAACATGTCCCATGTATTCATCAACATGATGAAAAGCAGCTTCAGTGCCGACTTTGTCAGTTCGCCGTATATGGACGCCGACGATTGGACGTTGAAATTTAAAGTTGACTGCTGCTTTCTGAAGCATATCAGTAGTACCTGGCTGTGGTCGAAGGAGATACTTTAAAAACTGCCCGACCCACCAAACAGAGGGATCTCCATGGAGACGTTCAATGCGCTCCGCTAAATCTTTTGGAACGCAAGCGGTAAATATGGCCGTGGCGACACCGAATCGACAATACCTAGCAGAACAGCTTGCGAATTTGGAGTACCTAAAATATCGTTATTATTGAGCTATTATTAACAATTTTTTACCTGGCCAAGGAGTGATTAAAGATTTGACTTCTGTGCATGTTTCGCTGACAGGAAGAAAAACCTGTTCCCAACCGTTTCTGTTGTATCTCCAACCTCTCGATTGTAAAATTAAAGTCCTTTCAGTACCATATGCGACTAGCAGGCAGTATACAGCGTGATGCAATTGACATCCGTAGCCACATCCCTAGAAAATTTACTTTTAGATCATTGGATCAACTGGTAAGGGCACTCATTTGGATTTGGCCAAGTTAAAAAGGGCGCCATGGCATATGGCGAGAGCAACCACCTTGGCCCAGTTCCCTCCCACCATTGTGACAGCTGGAATGCTAGGCTAACTTGGGGGGGGGGGGGGGTGGAAAAAACTAATAGGAAAATTAGAGATAATGACGAAAAATGTGTGATTTCAGGGAGTGTTTTGTCGAAGGGGGTATAAAATTTTTGACATTTTTCCCCTCACAAGTAAAGAGAAAGTTTGCTTCATCGATTGTAACGTTGGTCACAGTGAATGGGTATAACCTTGTATAACAAGTAGCAACACTTTGCAACGAGAAGCCACTAACGAATTGATCAATTTTTAGTTTTAGTTTATAATAGTATAAGATAAAACTGTAATTATGGATGACGATGATCATATGGAAGATGGAGAGTTGAGAAGGTCGCCGGTATTAACAAAACAGCCGTCGTTGGAGTCTGTAAGGTAAGCGGTGAAAGCGTTTTTGTGACGTTTGTTATGTTGTATTTTTTTCAGTTTGTCAGATGAGGATACGGTCGATCCTCTGGAGATAAAACCACCGCAAGCTCACGTTCACAAAAGGCTGAGGAAAAGCAAACATTCGAGTTCAAAACGTCATACGACATCATCAGAACACCATAAAAAACGTCATCACTCGCATTCCCATCGTGAAGATCGTCATCACCACAGAGAGCGACTTCGTGAAGAAGCCTTAAGAAGTCGAAGGCGGAGTCAAGATATCCGCCGTGTTGAAGACCAACGGTTCGACGACCGCACCGAAAAAGAACGTAAAGACGACATCGCTCGTAAAAACCGTGAAATCGAACGCGATTTACGCGACAAACTTGAAAAACGCCGCCACACTAAAGAAAGAGAAAGAGAAAGACCCAGAGATTTATCTTCGTAGGCAGCGTTTGATGGAAGCCGATCGTGTCCGGGAAACATTCAAGCAAGACATAGAAGATAGAAGAATGAGGAGAGAAGCTAGAGAAAGAAGTCGAAGTCGAGAGCGAAAGCTAGAAGCTGAAGTTGCCGCAGCCCAGGCAGAAATGGAAAAAGCAGGATTAGTCGTCTCCGACGAATCACGTTCCCCCGAAGAGTTCGTCGAAGAACGCCAAACTTCCCGCACCCCTCCCAAATCGTATTCCACCAACCCAACCAATGATACAACAGATTCTGAATCGAGTTCCACATCATCAATGAGCGATGACACCGTTGATGATGAATCAGATGAAAGTCCTCCACCACCCAAAGAAGAAACACCTCCATTACCTGAAGAAAACGAAGTCGAAATTGAGCTTGAAAAAGACACTTTACCTCCTTATCTTCCAGCAATTCAAGGATGCCGAAGCGTAGAAGAGTTCACATGTCTGAACCGAATCGACGAAGGAACTTACGGCGTTGTCTACCGTGCCGTTGATAAACGTACAGAACAAATTGTGGCATTAAAACGTCTCAAAATGGAAAAAGAAAAGAAGGTTTCCCCATAACATCTTTACGGGAGATCAACACATTATTGAAAGTCCAACATCCGAATATTGTAACAGTCCAAGAAATAGTTGTTGGAAGCAACATGGATAAGATCTATATCGTTATGGATTATGTTGAGCATGATATAAAATCGTTGATGGAAACGATGAAGTCAAACAAACAAGCTTTTGTTCCAGGAGAAGTTAAATGTTTGATGAAACAACTCTTAAGAGCTGTTGCCCATTTACATGATAATTGGATCCTCCATAGAGATCTGAAGACAAATTTATTGTTGTCGCATAAAGGGGTGTTGAAAGTGGGCGATTTCGGTTTGGCCAGAGAATACGGTTCTCCGTTGAAACCATACACACGCTTGTGGTCACTCGATGGTATCGGGCACCTGAAGTCCTTTTGTGTGCCAAAGAATACTCTACGCCGATTGACGTCTGGTCTGTGGGATGCATCTTCTGCGAGTTGATGACAATGGAACCCCTTTTTCCTGGTAAATCTGAACAGGATCAACTGAACAAAATATTCAAAACATTAGGGACTCCCAACGAAAAAATGGCCTGGATATTCTAAACTTCCTGCAGTACAAAAAATGAACTTCACAGAATTCCCAGTGTCCACACTACGAAACTGCTTTCGAATTCTACCATCAGAAAACGGCCTAAATCTATTGAACGGGTAAGTCATTTTTAATAAAAACTCTTCATTATTCTTTTTAGGTTTTTAACGTACAATCCGGCCACAAGAATCACAGCGGAGATGGGATTGCAGCACGATATTTTAAGGAGAAGCCATTGGCGATTGATCCAGCGATTTTCCTACTTGGCCGGCTAAATCGGAAGGAAGTAAAGTCAAAAGGGTGTGTAGTCCTAAGCCTCCATCTGGAGGGAGGGATTAAGCAACTCGGAAATTCCGAAGAAGGCTTCAGAATGAGCGGAATCGACGAGCGAACGCAACTTCAAGGCGGACCCGGATTCAGCCTCAAATTTTAATTTTATATTGCTGTATATCAAATCTTATGTACAAATTTTTTAACTAATAAACTTATGTCTGATAGTATGATTTTTTTGTATACTGACATTTTTCTCCATATCCTTGGGCTATTTTGAGCTTCTTCCGACTGTAAAATGAAATTTCCGGGTATATTATCAACTTTTTAAGGCTAAAATACCTAAACGCCCGCAAATTACACAAAGATTGAGAAATGCTCAAAAACCAGTTTCTTTGTCAAAAAGCTGAAGAGAACACTAGACTCCAGCAAATAAGAAGCTTCTTGGGCAAATGAATGGGGGGTTAGAAGATAGAAGAAAAACGTCAGAAACGGACCACAGAAGACGAAAGCTTAGGCCTAACTTACCTTATTCAATTTACAGACTAATTTTTGGCGGTATCACAATCAGTGGGGTTTTGAAGATAGGCAAGTCTTCTCTGGACAAGATCTGAAAGTTCAAACGCCTCCTGAAGTCGCCATCCGGAGTAGCCGTCCAAATCACTGAGACGCGACGTCTTTAATGAGCGACCTTTTATGCTACACCTTCTTCAAGGATTTTGTTGAGCTGCGTCGCCAAATATGGTGAAACGTTGCTTTTCTTTCTGAATGCTTTATCTGCCACTGACGAAATACCACATTTCTTCAACTCCCATATGAAGACGCCTTCGAAGTTTCTCATATTCGAGTGAAGGCTTTTTTTCCTTTTTACCTCGAACTAAATCGTTAAGGTCAAAACCAGGTTGGTTTTCTGATAAAATCGTTTTGTCTTGAATACTTTTTAAAATTGCTTCTTTCTCTTCTTGCTTCAGAGGGATACTTCTAAAAAACACACAATTATTATTTAAGCTAAGCAGGATTCTTCATTACCCAGAATTGTAGTCTGAAAGAAGTTTAGTTATCTCCTCACGTTGCCTATGGAGAGACTGGAGATCACGAAGCGCCTGAGAAATTCTTTGGTTTGTCTGCTGGTCTGGCTCGTAGCGAAGGAAACCGAGAGCGACCACCAAAAAAATCAGCCAAGAAGAAGAAGAAATATCATCCCCCTTCCCCAAGGAAACTGACGCATCATTTTCCCCATACCTAAATAAATATGCACAAAAGTCATCAAAAACAGGAAACACAAAATATCAAAAACTCACTTTTCAATTCATTCTTCGGATAAATATGGATTGTGAATATATTTACTCTGTATAAATTCATAGTTGAGTCTAAAGCTATAGTTTATTCATAAAAAACCATTATAAAATAGGCCCAATTAACTAATAAAAAAACTTTTTTTCACCAATGGGAGATAAACAAATGTACGAGGAAGGTTTGACATTTTAAATGTCAACAAACATCGATTTTTACATCGAGACTTAAGTCGATACTAATATCGAACTTTGGCGCCTTTTTTCAAAAAATGACCTTCAGTTTGTTAAAATTGTACAGTGGCGGAATAATTTCAAAATGGATTTTCATTGCAGCAAAATTTATAAGCGATAGCCCATGGAATAAACCAGAAAATGTGGAAAAATATGTACAGAAAACCCCCAAAAAGATGTTTTTTTTTGGAAGAAGAGGGAGAGACAGACAAAAAGACAGGGCAGCGCCCATCCATGGCCATGGCAAACACGTTTCTACGGTTAATTGTGCAGAAAAACATCATTTTTGCTGATTTTTTGGGTCTTCCTTCATTGACACAGAAGATGTTTTTCACAGTTCTTTATTCCAGAAACACCGTTTTTACCAAATTTGTGAATCCACTGATTTAGGCAGATGAGAAGAATGGTTTTTTTTCTGAAAATTCATTAAAAGTAGTTTCTCATCTAATGATGAATTTGCTTTGCAATGCAGAAGGAGTAATTTGGATGCTCTTACAACATTTTAGGCCTCCGCGAGTTCAAAGAGGCGCTAATTACCTACCCATCAGGACTGGGGTCAAGCCATTAGCTCAACGTCCTTCCGCGCATCGCAAATGACACCTCTGAGTATGAATAATGTAAACAGAATTACATCTTGAGATCCGAAGGTGAATTACCCTGAGGTTCGCCTTGAGACATATTGAATTTCAAAGTGGGCGACGCCCGGGGATGAAGGTTTCCTTTCATCCGGGGACCCTCTAATGCCGACATCTGCTGAATCCATTAGCCCGACTCGGAGACCAGGTTTTCCATATTATTGTTGCTGTATCGTTATTAGAACCGTCAAACTTTTTTGATATAACCTCATAACTAAACCTTTAAAATTTAAGACGTATTTTATCTTGAAGGGTGAGAATCGGGGATCTTCCAGGCTCCTTTCTGACATTTCCACCGTTTTAGGGACTAGCTAGAGACTAAGTTTTAAGTTCCTCCGGCGCACATGCCCACTTTTTACAGGACTTTTGAAAGTTTTCCTTGATACCCTCGTCATCAAACACCATTCCTTATTTTCCGATCAAACAATAAACCAATAAAGGAAGAAATGACTGTGATAACGGGTATCTCACTACGCGTTTCGGCTTAAAAGCCTCGTCAGGTGAGCTATTCCCTCTATCACAATCATTTCTATCTTTTCTCTGTGAACGCTGTATCCACTAAAGCTTTCGGAGATAGTTCATAGAGAACCTGACGAGGCTTTTTAAGCCGAAACACGTCGTGAGATACCCGTTATTACAGGCATTTCTTCCTCTATTATTGTTATTTTATAGTATTCAATATGACGCAATAAAACGCAATAAAAAATAATTAAAAGTAAAAAAAATAATGAGTGTTTCAAAAAGAGGTTTTTTCAGCCCGCTGTCTTTCGAGGGTTGAAATTTCTCACCTGACGACTTTTTAAGCCGAAATCGTAGAATATCACAGTATTATATTGGATTATTTGATCGGAAAATCAGTATCTTGCGGAATATACGCAAAAACATTAAAATCGTAAACCATTCCATGGTTATGATTTTTTGGGCTTTTTCTAATTGTTTTATGCTAAGAAGCCACTTTTTAAGGATTTTTAGGGGATTAAAATAAGCCAAAGCCACATTATCAGGATGAAAGTCAGTGCAGTCACTTCGTTCTTTGAACCCAACTCATCATTTAAAAATATCTTGATAGAAGTCCTTGTCTTTTAACAGGTTTCTCTAAGCAAATATTCCAACCCTTGTAATTTTTTATAATACCCAGTATTCCGTGAACTGAATGAAAGCGTAATAAAGTGAGAATAGTACCCTTAAATAATTCATCGCACGGAAAAGTCAGACCACTATGTTTACATCTGAATCGATCCATTTAATGTGGGACGTTTTATGTTTTACTACATTTCCTTAGGATCTCGATAGTTTGGTGTAGAAATAGCCGTTGAGGCGGCCATCTAATCTAAAGGTCCTTCAAATTGAGCCATTCCCACGGGACTCGGCGGAACCCTTATATATTTTATGCCGCCAATTTTCCCTTTACAGGGTCCGTTCTCTCCCCCTTTTCGACTTTGGGATTCAATTTCTCGCCGGGTCTTACCGCACTGGTCAGCTAAGACTCGGGGTTTAACCCCAAACGCATTTGCATAACGTTGCTGACCCCCGAGAGGATCGTGTGTAATTATTTAACTCCCTTGAGTCTGAAACCTTTCATATCCTGTCCAATTGAAACAAAAACCTTTTTTAACCTCCTATAAATATTTAAAGCAGGAGAAAATGAAGGTAATGTGTTTGCCAAGAACCCGAAAGGATCTTTGAGGTGTCAACACTTCACCGCAGATGGCTTTCCCTTGTATTCCATCTTCTCTTTTTATAAACCTTCCTGAGGGTTTCTTTTAAAATGTTGCAAAAAAAGAATAAACCGTAGAATGAATTTTACAAACGTTTCAAAACTTGGAGCAATCATCTTGGAAAGCGGGAATTCGTGCAAACAGAGAAAGGGCAACTCTCCTAACCGTTTAATCGAATCTTCCCTGAATATGTAATGGCCTGTAATCCCGTTTCCTTCGAGCTCCTCTCCTCCTTCCTGCGTAAAAACATACTAACAATCGGAGGCAAACATAATTTTCGAGTTCGGTGAAAGACAAACGACTTGTTTGAAGGGTTTTACCAACGCGCGAGGGAGAGAAAGAAGAAAAGAAATCAAAGATCTCTTTCGCCTTCTCGACGCCCCTTTCAACCCCAATATGCAAATCGACGTTAATGAGGAGCAATCGATATCAAGACCCTTTTTCTATGCAAATTTTTACATTTTTCCTTGTTATAATTTTTTTCTTCTTCTCAAACTATAACACCTAACATTGTGTATTTTGGAATTAGTTTATAGATAAGCTTTGAAGAAAAAGCTTGAATATTCATCAATCTCGAAGGCTATCTGGCAAGTTGGGAGGATGAATTAGAGATCGAGTTGGTGTTGAGATAAGGGACAGCCGAGTAAATCAAAGGGCCAAAGGGAGAAGGCAGTAATTGAGAGGAAGAGCAATATCTACCCTACCATATTGTGAAAGGAGAGCGGGGCCTCTGCAGATCCCTTTCGGGCTTCATACATAAAACATTCACGGCCCCCGGGTCTTCCCAATGTTTTCCCGGATGAACACTTTTTGTTGAATTACTTGCGATATTCTAGGAGGAGCCTGAGAGAGAAAGAAAAACTGACCATTTATAAGGCGATATCTTCCGCACCCTATATATAAGCTAAGTAGAAACAGTTTTTCCCCTTTGAGTGAATAAAACTCGAGTGGCTGTAAAAGCCCAAGGGAGACTCTCTACGAAATGACCGCAGGCACTAAAACCTTTTATATCTCCTCTGATATTATAAATCATGAGCTTAAAAACTTTAAAACAATAAAAATACTATTTTTAGAAGTGAAAGATGTTTTATTCTTTTCTTTCCGCCTTGACCAATGCTGCTCCTCACGAAGCCGAACCTAATCGACTTCTTATCCACCCAAGGAAACATCAATATTACAGAACTATATATACCCCCCCCCCCCCCAAGTCTTAACAGTTCCAATTTGAACACCTCTGCCTGACTGATGTGTCGGGACAAATACAATGATTTGTCTTGAGGATACCGTGGGCAACAAATTGTGGGTTTCCTTTCGAACAATGTCTAATCTGCGGGACAATTTTCGTCTATTCTCATATCTCCCTTTTCTCATGGTTTCGGGGTATTTACCCAGGCTTCTCTAAAAAGCGCTTTTATTCTAGATGCTCTTGGTTTCTAGCGATCTTTTTTTTTCAAGCTGTAGTGCACGGTTTGAATCAGCTGCGAGAGGTGTCTGGTATAGACCACCGGACGTGTGGAAGTTTAATTGTGACTTTGTATTGACAAAATGTCCCGTGTTTATCGATGATAATCCGTCAACTGTCCATTATAGCATCAATCAAATTTTGCATGATCCGAACCCTGTTCCACCAAGTAAATTAAGTTATTGTTCAATATTTGAAATAAGAAAAAAAGGATGTTTTCATAAAAGAAAATACGATTTATCTCTCCCCACGATTTGAAAGAACCTGCGGGAAAAACGTAATGGTATTGGGGAGGATCACTCAGGAGTATTGCGCTCTCTTATATAACTCGTATACGCAAACAAAGCATTCGTTTTTCTTTTAAAACTACTCATATGGATGGAGATCCCGCCCTATATCGCAGACTCTTATTTTTTATCGAGGACGGAATATGAAATTGTCTTTTTAGGTGATTCGATAAAAAAAGAGTTTGCTTTTTTTTAAAGGAGGATGTCCAGTTTGGTGTACTTCTGTGATGATAGATGAAATCTTTGTGAAGGCACAGTTCACTTTGAAAACACGAAAGAGTTATAATCAAAATTCGAGGTGTAACTCTAACTGAAAGGGCTGAAAAAACAAACGTTCTTTCGGCTCGTGTCCGTGACCGCCCTGACCATAAAGGGAGGAAAGGATGAAAAGGAAAAACAATTTTCCATCCAGCTTCATATTTACAGTTCCGTCCAAGTGTACAAAATTGACTGTTTTGCTTGTATCTCATTTCATCCCCCTACATCCTTCGGCCCTTTTTCACCCACAACGCAACCTCTCTTTTTGGTATTTTTCAATCACCGGTCGACCGTGAACATTATCCATGGGGTCGCGGTCTATACAGAAGTACACTTGTTTCCCCTCCGGGTTTCCTAACCTTTTTAAACATTTTACGTCGTTAATTTTTATTTTTTTATTCACGTTTTCGACCAAAATTTAAATTTATAATGTTTAAAAGTGGTTTTTTTAAAAAATAACAAGAAAGGTTTCTTTAATTAGAGAAAAATCGAGGACAAAAATAGAGGGTGAAAAAGAGTTTGTTCATTTAATAAACGGAGTTCAAAGCGTTCAAAAGGTCTCCCCTGTAGGAAAAGTGACGTGAAGAGGTTTTGCGAGGGGTCGGTTTCCCACTTGTCGTCAGGTTTTAATTACAGAGGTTGATCAGAGAAAGCAGGAACCAAAGCCAACCGCTGAATATTCAACGGAATCTCCACCCTCCCTCGCACACACACAAATTCTAATTATTTGGGCCAAGTTTGAAAGCTCGCATCGCTTTTCCCTCTCCTAAAACCCTCTTTCAGACTGAAGGAGGCCGGTTATTAGGGCAGACAAGCCTGAAATTAATCTCGCCGAGATACTCGGAATTAACACGTACAAACCACCTTTCCCCTCCACCTCATCCCCTCACGACCATTCTAACACCCTTACCCGCCACTTATTTGCATTATAAAGTTTTGGTAATTCGACGTAATTTACATTTAAGAGCCTTTTCCGAGGCGACCTCGCTTTATAAGATTTGTTTATTTTCTTTTAAATAACAATGACTTCTTCGAGCGTATAACCAAGAAAAAGGGGAACAAAGTGGGCGATTCTGCACAACTCATAAGGAAAAGTGGTTTTCAATCTACGACGAGCTATAAGTATAATTGTGTGCTATAAGTATAATTTTTTTGGCTTAAAACTGGGCCAAAATTTCTATGTTCATTTAATATAGCCAAAATTTAAGCTCAAATTGCCATGATGAACAAAAATTGAAACCTCAAGAAATCATTTCGTCAGAAAAATATCACAAAATCAAACTGAAAATTAGATTATTAGCTCACTCAAAATAGGCTAAACTAAGGAAGTTAAAATGTCATTTTGTCATGTAAAGAATGAAAAATTGAATTGGAAAATTCCGAATCAGGTTAAGCGAATAATATTCTAATTCAAATTGAAAAAATAGTTTTAAATTAAAAAGAATGCATTTCGAATAAAGAATTTTGGATTTCAATAGGAAAATACTGGAAAAGTCTGAATTTGGTTAGGAAAATGACATTGGATTTGAAAATTTAGTGTTTGACTAACAAAAGCAGGAAAATGTGTCCAAATCCAAAATAGCCTTTCATTTGACAAAAAAGTGAGTTTTGATTCTACTTTTATCATTTTTAGATTCAAAGAAGCTAAAATGGGAAAAAGCGAAATCCCTTGTATATCCTTCAATATAAGACGATTTATATAAAGTGAAGAAAGAGCCCTTGGCTGAAGGAACCCCTTCACCAAGAAAATATGTAAATCCGTCGGAGATTACACGGATTTCAGCGACACGTCTGTTCAAAAAAACAATATACAAAATACGATATTTCATTTCTCTTCAATGTTCGTTTTGAACGTAAAAAAATGTTTGTATTTTTCTAAGTGCCGGGAGTTGAGCGTTCCGCTCGACTGGATGCGAACGAACCGTCTGGTTTGAGGGTTGCCGAGGGAGTGGAGAACACTGTACAAATATCTGTACCCGACCGCTTCCCCCTAATCCACCTCTGTAAACAATAACATCCCGAGAACCGATGTTGACTGATGCTCAATGCTGCTGCCCAAACATTCCTTCATCAGCTATTCATCAACCGTTGTGTACGTAGACTAATAAAATTAAAATTTCCAACTTCATTTACATCCTGAGAAAACTTCGAATCCCAAGCAAAATCAAAGATTAAGAATTTTTTTACTTAGAAAATTTTTAAATCATCATTTTAACGACCACAAATTTTGCTAATTGATTAATGAAGTTTGTTTCCTAAGCCGCACAACAGACAGCGGAAAAAAAGCCGTTTTGTTGTTTGTCAGGCAACCTTGAAAATTGAGATTTCCGGTGTTCGAATTTAAACCGCAGGAAGTTTTTAGATATGTTTCGAGTTTGAATTACCATTTTCAAGATAGAAAAGCGAACAGACGGTTACCGGAGGGATTGAGGTTTGTTCTAGGTGGCAACAAGTGCTGATGGCAGATGACGGCCTCCCTCGACAACTGCGGTTCGAAATTTCTCGACTCCCACCCCCCTTTTCGAACACCGCAACAGCGAGGAAAACAAGAAGTCCCCAGATTGTGTGCCACTCGAGGGGTTTATTACACGTCAATCATAACCCTCGAAGCCTTCAGAACGAAACGGAGTTACAAGCTTTGGCGCTTTATTAGAAAATCGTTCGGAACAGATGTGCTCCAGCATCAATAACTTTAATTAAATTTCAAAACACCCGAAAGTTTATTGTTTCCTCAATGTGAAATGTTAAAAATTATTATTAGATATGATTTTTTGGTACATTTTATAAGATTTGTGCTAATTATACGTAATTTAAACATACAGAGCGGAAACATCAAACATAATGCAAAAAAAGAGCCAGAGCCAAAAAGAGTGGGATTTTCCTGAAATCGCCAGAGGGAGAAAAAGAAAAATGCAGATATTAATAAAATAGGGTGTTTCTGGGAAAAATGGAATTCCTCCAAAAGATTTACTTTGACAAAATAACCTGGAAAACTCGAAGTAAAATTGAGTTTCTTGGTTAGAAATCGTAAAAAATCGCCAAAAAATCCGATGAAAAAGAGTGTTTCCTTATTTTTGTGCCGAGAAGAAGAAAACGCCTAAATCTAAAAAAATCTAGTTTCTGGGTAGCAAGATTCAGGAAAACTACCAAAAGTCAGAAAAAGGGTACTTTTTTTTAGCTAACCGAGATCATAAAGGGCGTTTCCTCAGGCAGAAAATTTAATTTGAGCAGAATTTTTGGATATCTCTTCACAAATTCTATTTGAAGACCATTTGACCTAAATTGAAGGTACTCAAAATTTTTTTAAATCATTCTCTTTTTTCATCTACTATTGATCACAATATGAAAAGACCAAAAAATGCTCTTACCCACTCTATTTTTTTTAAATATTCAAAAAGATATATCGACTGAGTTTTTTTTGGGGAAAATCCCCAGGTTCTTTTTGTATTAAAATAAATATATTTTTTTTCTATCGATGTTGGAAGACGCTTTTGCCTGGGCCTGAAGGCGTGGCTCGGGTGCCGCCTTTACGAAGTCTCCGCCTCCGCCGCCGCCCACGAAAACCTTCCTTCCTTCTCACACAAAACTCTTCAGTCATGGACATAATTCCGACCAAGAACCATCGAAAAATTATTTATCAAAAAATAAATAGCGACATAACTAAATGAACAATTAAAAAAAAAAACCTCTTACAAAACTCTATCTAAAAAAAAAAAAATTTATAAAAAAAATTTGTCATATTTTAAAATTAAAGTATGCACTTTATTTTTATAAAAGAAAATAAACAAATATTTCACTCATAGAAAACTAAAATATAAAAAAAAATTTACCTAAAAAGTAATATGAAGGGGCCAAAATAAGGTTAATTTACATAAATGTGTAATGCGGGTTTTTAGCCTAACCTGAACGCCGTGTTCTTGAAAACGGTTAAGAATTGATACCACCATATTTTTCCTGAATTTTATTTAATCTTTTTTATTTTATTTAACTGAGAATATTTTAAATTAAATAAGCGTTTCAAACGTTGATGATGGTGATAAATTTTTAGGTAATAATTTTGACGAAATCGGGCTCAAAAATAGGTTTAAAAAGATAAAAGAAATGTTAGGAAAGGCTTTTTTTTTAATTCGAAATTGTCTCAAGCCATGAATTCTTTTACATTTAAATCTTACCTCAAAAGGTCAATGGTTCAATCTAACCCTTAATCGATGGTTTTTAAATTTTAAATCTTACATCAAATTGTCAATGGCTCAATATAAAACCCATAAGGCAATGGTTTTTAAAATTAATGCATTCAAAAGTTGAATTATTTTTTTTTGGGCCTAAAACGACGAAAAACTAAGGCTAGGGTGAAATTACAAATCGTCGATCCGAAATTAGGTTAATGATGGCCACTAAGTAAAAGGATTTAACTCCCTTGATAATTTTTATACTTTTATTCTTCATTTAAACTTTTATATATTGTTTAAATAATGGAATATTTTTTAAATGTTGAAACTGTCAAAGAGAATTTTTTTTTACTTTCTTGTAAACAGAGGTGGGGGATGAAAAAAAAGGAAAGAAAACTTCTAACGTCGGAAAAGAGGGCTGAATTTGAATTTGAGTCTCTTTCGCCGAAGGGAGAAATTAGCATAGGGTCCGATAGGGAAAAAAGGGGTGGGGGGGGGGAACTAAGAGTATTTTCTTAAAGGCTTCTTTCTTTACTTTGCTTTTCCTTCCAAGTTTAAGCCGATATGCATTCATTAGGGACTTCTCTTCTTTTTTTCTTTTTTCTTTTTTCTTCATCCCTCCCAATGGCAGGGACAGAGCGGTAATCTCTCTTTGACAACACTACTTTCAGCTCTCTCGGCGAAATCTCCTAACTTGTAAATGAGCTCCTATAACTCCCCTAAATAGGCAACTGTTGAATATTTAAATCCTTGAGCTCCAGGAAGGCTTTGGACGGAAAAGAAGCGGGGGACAGATAATTTCCTTTCGCTTTTTTTTTCTTCCTTTCTCCCTCTCCGCCGGTTATTTCGTCCAAACACGCCATGGGAAGAACACGACAAAAAGTAATAACCGCCTTGAGGTGTGTGAGATAAAAACCGTATATTAAGATATGGAATAATTTAGGTACAATCTGTCAACTTCAAGTCATCAGGAAAACAATTTTTGGTCCTTGTGTAAATGAACCCATGGGATCTAAACTATAAATTTTTCTGTACTTCCTCAAAAGAAAGTTTTCCAAGCACCCTTGATAGACTGTTTCCATAAATGGGTCTTCCCCGCCGTAATTAAGGGAACATGTAGCGGTTTTTTACTTTTTAGATTTATTTCTATGCGGAATCCTCTGCATAAAACACGTATTTTCTCTGCAACAATCTGAATAGCGGAGTTTAGCGGGTTGGGCCACAAATCTTTTTACGTCTCCTGGCCTCTTTACTCCTCCCAACCCCTCTCCTGAGGCTTTTCTTTTTATTACTCACCCCTTGTATCCGGTTAATTTACGACTTATTTATGCCACCTCTGGTCGAGTGGAGGTGGGACGAGAGTGAGCCTCTCTCTCCGGGGGTAAGACGTAGATCACCGGCTCCGGCTGGGGTTGATGTGAAGCCACCCCGGGTTTTTCAGCGGATAGATAAATCGTACTAAGAGCACAGTTTTTCTCTCTGAAACATGTTCGAATGAAATAAAAATTATACTTTTAAATTAGTTTATTTAAAAAAAAAAATTAAATTGATCGGAGATTCCTTTAAAAGAGGGCATTTGACGAGGCGTTAACATAAAGTAAATAACGTGTAAGAAGTTTTACTTTTCTCCCTTATCGTCTAACCCCCTTTCACCCCTCGCCGTTCACCCATCGGACTCGGCTTCCTATATAAATGCAATGAGGCTCTCCGATCAAAGCCTTCAGACTCAATTTAAAAGGAAATGAGTCCATCTATATTTGACAGCGGTCTTCCCGACGTTATTGAAACCATCAGGGCTCTCAGATCCAGAGTCTTACAGACCCACCTTTATTGGGTCGAAAAGGTGGTTTTCATTCCAAATTTCCATCCATGCCTTCGCCCGGGATGTGGAATACAAATTTTTTTAACGCCCCAACGACTCACGTTCGTAATTTTTCCTCCCAAAACCTCTCAAGAATCACTTTATTCAAGCACGTGTCGAGAATAATTTCTCATAAAATCGACTAAATGTTTGACCCACTAATGCCAGGATTAAGAAGTATGAAACAAAGTGGACATTTGAATTTAATTTAAATTTGAAGGATAAAAACAGGAAGGAAGAAGAGATTACAAAAATTCAGGTGTAATGGTTAGCACGACGGAGATCAGTTCTGGAGATGCGGGTTCGAGTCCTGCTCGGGGGCAAATTTTTGTAATCTCTTCTTCCTTCCTGTTTTTATCCTTCAAATTTAAATTAAATTAAATTTAACAGTGGTTGTTTATCCACCAAAAATTTCCATTAGATGTAAGTGGACATTTGTCCACTGAGATACAAAATTATTTTGACAAAATAAAAAAAACGGAGATTGTTAAAAACAATAAAATCCTCATAAAACAGAAAAAATAGTTCTTTTTACGTTTTTACCCCTCCTGAAAAGCTCTCGAAAAATTATTGCTGACTGGACCAACAAAAATATTGAAAATAAAAAAAATTGTGTTTTTTCCCCTCTTTTTATAGGGTCATCAAGGGATTCCTCTTCTTTTTTTTGGTCCCCTTTAGTTCTTAACAGGGTGACATCAATGATCCTTTATGACAAGCCGCAAATCCCTAGACTGGGATTTATGCCGCCTTCCTCCTCAAACAACATTATCGCCTCGGAAAAGAAGAAAAAGACCTTAAAAGTTCCAAGGGAAAAGACTTTGAGAACTGCATATGAAATCGGAAAACCGACTTGAGTTTTAACTTTCTCCGGGTGCATAGAAATGGATCTGAAGCCCTCAAACTCCAAATGAACAGAGGTCATTGGGAAAAACTTATCAAAGTTCTGTCAGCTCAAGATTTTTGTTTTTGAAGCCATCAAAAATCAACGAAGTGAAATATAAATAGAAGATTATACGTTTTATGAGTCATGTCCGTCATGAAGACCCTCCGCTATTTTTTACGAGAGAGAGAAAGAAAAAAAGGAGGGTCGAAAAGCGTTATTACCACCCTCTAAGAGCCGTGTCAACACTTGAAAGTGTCTTTTTCATTTATGTCATTTCGTTCTCACCCGAGTTAACACTCTTGATATAAGAAATCCCTTTTATTATCGATTTTGATGGAATAGCGTGCGGGTATACTTTTAAAAGAATGCTTCCGAAAGCGGAACAGAAGGTTTCCAACCCTTCATTTCGTAAGGCCTCTATCAATAACGGTCATTTCAAAGTATAATATCCAGGATGATGCATCGCCCCTAATTACACCCGAGATTAGAGGCTCTTCCTCAAGTATAACACGCCAACTCTATATCAATATTTTGCCAAGACCTCGCATGACTCAAGGATGGAAAAAAAAGTGGAGCTTGCCCAGGCGGAACTATTAGCTGGCAACGCTTTATCTTCGCAGGTGAAAAAAAATCGCTGCAAATAGTCCAGCAATTCGGAATTCAGAGAGAGATATTGTATAATCTGATAGTAGCGCAGACATAAATTTTTTTTGTCCTTTCTCGTTTCTCCTGCGGCTAAGAAACACCCTTTCCACTGGTTTGAGAGTTTTATTCTAATTTGGCGCAAAAACCCCAATATAACAAAATTTTGTTTCGACCATTTGATATCTTTTTCCCCCAGATTTTAGCACTTTACTCTATGGGTGAAGAAAAACCCTTTCAAGCCGGTTTCCGGTGTTTTACTGCTTGAAAAAGTTGGTTGCTATAGTGTCGGTTTTACTGATGTTAGGCCTAAGCTGAGATACCCAATGAAAGCCGATTTTAAAAGTATTACAATAGCTACCTTATGGTAAAGTTAAAAAAAAGTTCGATATTCTGTCCATCTTTTAAAGCTGAACAAATTTCACTGCATAAATTGTCGGAGGGACGAAAAGCGTTACGGACGCTTGATTCCGGGTAACGGACCGAGTCACCGCTAATGCCATTCCGGCTATTTAAACCCTAACAAAAGGGATCTCACCCCTTTTTCAGTCCCAAAACCTATTAAGACATCGTCTCGCTAAAAAAATAAAAAATCATCTGGAAATCCTTTTTTCCCATTAATTTTCCCTCCCCGATATTTGCCCGTAATAAGAGCACGTGCCGAACAGGAAATCCTCAAAACACACCCTTGAAAATCCCAGTTTTTCATCGGATTTTTTTTTTAGTCGTACGAGTAGGGGTGAGATATTACACTCATATACACATCATATCTCTCTGTCCGCACAGTAAACTTCAAGTGTGAAGAGCACTGAATCATTGTCTGTTTTCCTTTATTACAATGTTTTTTTCCTGTGAGTCATTTTTTGTAGTCTTTTATTACTTTTGTGTATATTGGTTTTTTTTGTGGGATTAACTCGGCCTTTGAAGAGTTCATAAAATGTATGATCCTGATTTATCGCTAGAACTGTCAGGGAGCAAGAGTAGGCCCAATTGATGCAAATCGGTAATGAGAGGTGAGGGTTTAAAAAAAGGTTGACATTAAAATTGCGTTTCGCTGTCGCCCGGTAGTCTGTATGGGGCAGAAAGTGCGAGAAGACAAATGGCCTTCCAAGATGCACCCCTTGAGTTTTTTGGACTGGCAGATTTATCTTCAGTTTTTGCCTCTGTAGGTGGTCGGACGAAGAGGGAGGGAAGGCCCCCGACGCGGGTTCTCTCTTTCTGCGGCATCTATCATTCGACTAAGTGGCCCCCTCGTAAGTCAACCACGTCACCGACAGCATCTCTTCGGCCTTCCACGAACAAAAACCGCCCCTTCATAATCATCATTAACCGCCATCTTGTTTGTCAGGTTGTCTCCCTTATCAAAAATGGCTGGGAAACTCGTTTTTTCATTTTTTTTTTTCATGAAGATTAAAACGAACTAAATGGATTCTGGGACAAATTGAACGTATTAAATTGAACGCCCCTGTTTTTCGCAGTTTTCTAGATGAAAATGTCATAATGAAACCCGTTTTATTCGAATATTATACATCTGATTTCCAACCCCGGAATACCAAAAAGGGAGACCTCCCGAGGTGAATTCAAAACACAGAAACCGAATTTTTTTCCCCTCCCAACCAAAACTTTGTTGGAAAAATTATCGAAACTTCAAACTTATTGTTTATGTCACTTGTATTGTAATTCCAACGATTATTGTGCGAAGGGGCCACTCGAGTTCGCCGGATCATTACCATTACTATAGAAGAAAATAGAGAGGAAAAAGAGGGTTGTGAGTGTTGTATTGTACCTGCTTGTTATTTTTATCTCCACTTGAATATGCATCCTGACACCTCCCGCGGGGCGGATAATGTTTGCTAACATATTCCCCGTCGTTCACCCTTTTTATCTTCCCTTCGGTATTGAAAATAAAAAAAAATAGAAAGAGAGGAGACAAAGTGTCAGCTAATGGCTCGGAAAACAAACAAAGTTTTCCTCTTAATATAAACTATGCTTTTTTTAAATTTAAAAAATCTTTCAATCTTTTCAGAGGGCCGAGGCCCACATATGAAAACGTTTCTTGACACTCTCCTTTCCCTATCAGAAGGCCTCTTTTCCTTAACTTATGCTAAGTGTGAAAATCTGGGATTGTGTTATCATCAGCCAATGAGAACCCTCCATTGAAGGCTTCCTTAAGGTGCTGCAATATGAGGGGCAAAGACTATCATGTACGTTAGGTCATTCCTTATGCCAAGAAGAAATTTTCAGGATGATTGATATGCTCAAATAGGAATGCTACTTGTTAGATTGATAGGCGAAACCAAAAAAGCGACTGGAGCCAAGATGAGTTGAAGAACCAATGAAGTAACTGTGGCTTGCGCATCTATCGATTAAAAAAAGAACATCTTAACAAAAAAAAATTTTTTTTCGACCCAAATGGAGGTTATTTTCATAATAAGGTTATTTTAGGCGAGCGTTTTATTCCAGAGGGGTGGATTTACATACGTAAAGAGGTTCTTTTGTCCTACCTAAAACCGCAATCGGACTTATTTACCACGGAGAGGGGTTCTTATATGAAATAGGTTTGATTATAATTTGATTTCGTTGAAAGAGCGGGGGAATGCAGGCATAATTGCGAGGTGTTTGCCAAGGCGGGAGTTAATTAGCAGACTATACGCCGCACTGGATACATCCGATTTCGGAAGCGCATGCCCTACGGAAGATTTGCATGATGTTCCGCTCTCTCCGGAAGCCTGTTTGTTCTGGCTCGTCTAATATTTAACCAACAGATGGCGCGGCCGTTCCTAATATGCTCGATTGTTCAGGGAACCGTGAACGTGTAAACAGCGAGGATTCCCAACTCGAACCATCTCTTAGTCAGCATTTCATCCCCTCACGGCCACCCTCAAACCTCAGATTATCTCACGAAATCCAATTAATATGCAAATAAAAAAATAAAAATGTTGAAAAGTTATTGAACTAATGTTGATTAGTCCTTCAAAGGATTGATACTCTTCCCGCGAAGTTTGCCAACTAATTCATGTCAGTGCTAACGGGGTCATTAGTTAGGGTTGATACTGGACAGGCATTCAGAGCTACCGCCATTAACAGTCATGTTTTAACCATAGAGTAATTAATAGGCCCAGCCATCCTCTTCCTATGAAATATTCAACGGAGGCACTCTCTCACTCAAAGAGTCTTTTTCACTTAAATCTCTCTATTCATCTTCTTGGCTACGTCACAAGTGAATGGAGCTGGCGACATCGACATACTGATGAGGGAACGTTTTTAGAAAGGTTCTTCTTTTTTTCTTAAACAAAAATTTACAGAAACAAAAATTGAATTATCTGTTAAGTCATTCAATGGAGATAAGAAATCCATTAATAACGTTGTGCAGTTTCTATAATAAAGGGAATATTTCCGTTTTGAGAAAGGGAGAGTTTCTGACCCTCTTCATACATAAAGTCATCATGCCGTCTCATTACAACCGTATCGGCCTGATGAAGGATGGTGTTTACTGTACAAAAACTGATTCCTCGCTTTTCCCGGGGGTTGAAGCTTTGAGGATTAATGCCTTATGACTTGCCAAATGGACCGTAGTTCACGGGCAATGCAGACCCCCATTCCATTGTCCGAAACCCGAAGATTTATGATTCCCTTTCCAGCCGCGGATGAAATAGCGGCTCCAGTTCCGGATTCAGACAAAACACACCAAGGGTGTTTTGAACAAAAAAAAAAAATTTTTTTTTAATGTCTTCCTCGTTCTTCAGACATCGACATCAGTCAAACCGGTGGCGCCAGTAAAACGTCGGGAGTCGCGTAATCGCGGACTTTCTATTCTTAACGTGTAGCGCACGGATGGGGATCCACATTCATATCTCCTTCCCTCTTTTATCAATTAGACAAGAGGGTCACGTACCAAACCGCACTCGTAAATTTTACAAGAATGATTATCCTTGAAGTTTTGTCAGGGAGGTCAAAAACGGGCTTTGCAATTGCTTTCTTATTTCAACGGCGTAATTGAAAAATCTGAAGAACAGATGCCACACGATTCCGCTGAATAGTTGGAGGAAAATTGCGATTTATGGCTAATAATGGATTTTTAATGTTAGAGGAAGCGACTATGTAAAAAGGCAGATAAGAAGAACTTAGTTAAAAATGATCTTCATATTCTGGGATAGCATGAAGAAATTTATTTTCTATCCTCACCGTCTACTTACTTTTCGCTTGAACCTCGATTGCAGACTCAAGACAAATTTTTCCATTAGAATTAAAAATTCTCAACTCAGATATGAAATATCCCATGTTGCAAAATTCTTATAATTTAAATTTTTTTCCTTTAAAGAAAAAAAGTTGAGTAATCAGATAAATTAATTACGTGGTGAAATTACGAAAGCCTTCAGAACTTCATAAGGGAGGGTTGAAAGGGAAAAAAAAAGGGATGGTAGGAAAAAAAACGTTGTTGATTATTCCTAAAGTTTTCAATCCAGCATCCAAGTGACGGGCTAAACCTAATAAAGGACGTTAATTAGATTAAATCTTTTTAATTTATCTCTCTTTTGAGTGCTTTTTTTTCCTACCCACCATCTTTGGAAAAAAAAAAAGCCGACAATAAGAGAATGGAAAAGTAACATTTTTAAAAGTTGCGCTTTCTTAAATGAGATATAGTCCTTTGAGATTGAAAAGTGGAAATGCCTCCTGAGGAAAAAAAAGTTTTTAATTAATTAACGTCTTTTATATTGATCGAATTTCGTAATTTTTCTTGAGTCCTTTTTTATCAAAGCTGCTCTACAAGGATGTTGGAAACGGTGTGAAAGCAAAATTTCTTTTCAGCCTGGAAACTACATTGTATACATATTAAAATATAAATTTTGACTGATGAAAATTTAGTCTTTGTTTTAAACTGTAGATAGAGGAAAGTTTTCTTTATTTTAGCATATAGAGCGCTTGAGACAATACGGTTGGGGTCAGTTTTGTGTAAATCTTACCCGCCCAGACAATTACTTGGGCAAACTGGGGAGGACTGTCTCATCAATTACACGTCTAAGGGTCTAACATCATCTCCAGAGGTCTCGAGAGAACACTTCTCTTATCTCCACACTTCCCTCCTTCATTACAAACGCCTCAACCCCTCGAAAAGGCAACCTACTTGAAAACCCAACAATCCACCACTTGTCTAATATTATAATCATCTCGAGATAATATTATTTAAACTTAAATTACAAGTTTTGTCTAAAGTCACCCCCAGACGGTGTATTAATTTAAAGTTGAAAGGGGGACGCGCGCGCGGTTCCGGGCAAATGAAGTTAAATTGGCAGAAAATTGGTCGGAGGCGGTAGTTGAGATAACAAGTTATTAATATGTAAATATGGATTGACAGGGCTCATTGCTCTGGCCCTGATTAGTGGCCAACTCCTAACCAGCATCGATCAAGTTACAATACGAGAGTTAATTTACTCCTTGATCGTCATTCTCCAAGGAGCTGTATGTGCCCAACGTTCCTCACGTTCACGGTAAAACATTTTCCTCAGTTGTTAGACTGAGGAGGAGAATTTCACGATCGTCAGCAAAATATCGCGCAAAATGCGTGAAAATCTTGTGCAGTGGTGTTTTTGATCAGCAGATTGAGAAATTGCTCATAAATCTCGTAGAAAAAGTTTCTCCGCCGATAAAAATTGAGGGAAAATCTGGCAAATAAGAAATGATAGGTTAGAACAATAAAGCTGAATCAAGTCCACGAAATTGGCTTAAGACAGAGCCGAAAAAGGGATTTCAGTGAGAAGCCCGACTCGGCGAAGATATCCGGATTATTCCAATAAAGGTTTTCCCCCAATTAGGCCCCCCGAGCACACCATCTCTCCCGAGTCTTTTTAGTCGGAAAATAGGGTGAGACTTAATTAAAATACCATTATTAAAATGTGGGGAGGTTGAGATTAAGAAGGCGGTACGAGTTAAACGGGACTCGCTCCAGATGGCGCCTCCGTCTTCGGGGACGGACAAAATATTAAAACCGAGAGGCATTGAGAAAGAGAAGGGGGGGTGGAAAAAAATGAGCCGTAAGTATTTTGCATTTTGATAAGGTGGGTGAGAGAAACAAGTTTTAACGGCAAAAACGCCTTCAACTTTTCGTTAAGTCTGTTTAATGGCCGGGGATTTGGCGTTGCCTCCAGGATTATTATTTTCAATATTATAATGGCGCCTCGTCAAGGGAAGAAATTGCTATTTAATGTGGTTTCATCAGAGTTTTTTTTCGCAAAAAGATCCCCTTTTCCCTACGTTTTTTCTTTTACCGTAACAGGTGTCTTACCCATCTAAGGCAACTTTTTAATATGTTTATGGAACATTTTATTTTTACAAGCCTTTAAAAATTTTAGCGTACCTACTCAACTCCCTTACAAATTTCTCCTCTTTTTTTAAAACTTTTTTGTTTATCTACTGAAAATTAAGAAACTCCTGAAGATAAAAATGAAGAAGAGCACAAGAAGTAGATTTTTTTGTTAACCTTATTATGGTAATGCGTTCGGGGCATTATCGATAGGGCCATCATTGTCCTTAAAATATTCAAGACACCTGACCGTAATGAACTAGTAGCAGGGGGTTTTCAGGTAATAACATTAATGTTAAACCTTTTAAGCTATTCATAGCCTTAAGATAAACAAAAAGTAGCCGGGATTTTGATCGCAGGTGACGTGTCAAACAGGTGGGCAAGGTGTCCAGGATCAGAAGACAAAATGAAGACCTTCAACAGTCGTCCTTGATTAAAAGTTTCATTATCTCAAAAATTCATGGCGTTATTAACTTCTAAAAAAAATTTCTGTGTGAGATTAAAGTTTAAAAGAGAAGGTTTAATAAAGGAAAAAGAGACGGTGAGTTTTCTTTAATTTCCTCCTCGGTAGAAGTGGGAGATCCAGCGAGGGGTCTAAAAAACAGGGGAGGTCGGACGTATGCAGATTACCTCCCTGAGTCTAATAAAGACGTTCGTTTCATTTGGGAAGCTTTTAGGAATCAAGAAGCCGCAAATAAAGTTTAGGGAAAAGCCCTTTTCCTTCTGAAAGATAGGGAGCAATAGGGATCAACTAGTATGCTAATGAGATGCAAATAGAGAAGAGAAAAGGAGGAGTGAAAAGGAAGGGTCTCTAAGACATGGACTTGTTCGGTTTCCTTCGATTCTGAACCCCTTGTAACCTCTAATTCTTGATTTCCTCTGCCAACAATTTCTCCTTATTTAACGCCATCTATTATCAAAGAATGACACTGGACATTTAAGTGTTCTTAATGAGGCTAATGAAAGAGCGACATTCCGATTGGAAACGTTATAAAATAGGGAGCCTTTAGTATAGGCCGATGCCGGCATTCTATTGAGAAAGACGAAGGGGAAAGAAGAAGAAAAAAAACCGACGACGGCATTTTAATTCACACGATGTCGGGTGTTAATCTTGATTGTATACTTCCTTTCCTTGTTGTCCAAGGGACGTGACGAGGATCGATAAAGTGGAAAGAACGTTTCGATAACTAGCGATGTCAACTCTGGTATTTTTCTATTTATCGCCATTTAATTAGCGAGATTAATGAAGAAGTAATTATTATTAAAAGAAAAAAGAAGGGGAAAAATGATCTCAAAATTGAGGCGGCAGTGGAAAAGGTGCACGCACGGCGTAAGCAAACTTTGAGATATAAATAATTAAAGTTATGAAATACTGTTAAACCATGTTTTTCTACTTTTAGAATTTTGCCGACTTTTTTACGTACAGGCTTCCTCTATCCTGCAGCCAAAATGAATTATGGAAACCGATTGTTTTTAACTAGAAAATCGAAATAAACCTCTAAAAAAAGGGAGTTTCAAGAATTTTGTGGAAGCCTAAAAAGGGTTGTACGTGACCATGAAGGAGAGGAGGAGGGGTGACCATAATGATGAAAATATGGAATAATGAAATCTGCATTTTTCCAAAAAACGAGTGTATACCACTGAAAAATGATTTCCCATATATTAAATGTCAGATGCATTTTCTGTTGTTTTTTCCTGTTGGCTCATTTGTTAAACGGCTCTCTGGTGCTTTTTAAAAGAAATTTATGCAGTCGTCGAACGCGGAAAAAATGGTGGCGGTCGAAAAATCGGTCGTTTTTACAATTTGTTTACTCTGACGCGGTAGTTGAGATACATATGGATTGCGTTGGCAACAAACAAAACATGTTTATAGAATGTAAATTCGACGTTATTCCCGCGCGTAGCCTTTCCTAGGGTTTTGGTTATGCATACGGAGAAGGAAAACAAGAAGGAGTGATTGATTGGGTGACCTCAAGTGTGACGTCATCGGAGATGAAGTGAGATTGATGACCGCTGAAATCTCAAGCCTGTAACTTAAATATTAACAAAAAAAAATTGTCCTAAGGTCATTTCTTTAAAAGACTACAATAACGATGGAGTTAACAGTTGGACATGTTTGTTTACAATAGAGGAAAAAGTTAGCTTTGAAATAGACGCAGCTGTCCAGAGGGTCGGAACCCCTTTCAGGGTAACATCCATCACCGAATCTCCTCCCCACGCCCACAGTCGCACAAAACGGGCAGATCCTGAAAGACGGAAAAAGGGTTTTTAGGTGATGAAATACAAACAATGACTGTTTTGACTTATTAGTTTTGTAAGGGCCACGTGTCTCGACACGTGTCTTCCGTGGGACCCCTTTTCGCCGAGTGTAAACAAACCAATATTTCATTTATATCCGCGCAATGATCTGAACTGATAGGACGACCACGTGTCCCGGTAATGAGACTCTCAATCCTTTACGAAGTGCCACTTTTATCTTAAGCCATATTGATTGAAATACCCAAACCTTCGCATTCCCAAGTCTTCTACATCGTTAAAAGTGTGGGAACCTCTCCTGTGCACGTCCGGTCGCTCTTTTTTTGTCCTTTTTCTCCGTCCGATCTCATAAAAATTCTCAGCCACGCTTCGCAGATCGTCCAGCCTTGCTAAAGCCGAGGAGCTCCGACCCTACTTTTTTTGCATGCTTAATAAGACCGGACTTCTTATTAACTCAAGGCTAATAAGAAGTTAATTAGACACTTAGATAACATTATAAAAAAATTTTCTTTTATATTCTATTATATAGGGTTAATTACAAAAGACGTTTTGATTTATGCAACTTAATGATATTTAAAGCAGGTAATTGCCCGGAACGGAAGCATTAATAAAGTGTCTCCCCGAGCGAGGATTACTTAAGCCGACCCCTAATAAAAGTGAACAAGTCAAGGCTAATTAGGCTCCAACCCCTTCATCGCCAACCCTCGGAAGATGGAGTCGCTAATGACCTCAAACCCTGTGAACAATTTGTTCGGAAAAGATCCCTCTGGTATTAATCACGGAGTGAGAAGAGGAAGCTTTATTTTGCTCCCAAGTTAAAAGTCTTGCGGAAAACAACGAGGCCACTAATGTCGTTCATTATTCGTTATAAGTTGATAGAGTGGGCTTGAAAATTAAGCCTTGAAAACAACTGAGGCAGTCACCTTACTTTGCTGCTGAAATTGCAGGTCAATTAAAAGTTGAGCTTTAGCACATACACTCGAGCAGAACCAATAAACTTGTAAAATGTGAAGGAGCGATTCAAGCAACGATTATGAAATCTTAAACTTTGTAATTTAACCCCACAAAATAAACGGATAGCTTTACATTATATTTATCGTTAAGGTAAAACAATCGTAAGATTGTGCACCCTTTACTCTAACCTTTTTGATTAAAGTTACGTAATTGTCCGCTGGGATCGCTAGTGTGGCTAGAACTCAGATTGGCCTACAACGTTTTATTTCCTGACCCATCTTTCAATTTGACACAATTTTTATAAGTTTAAATAGTTTTGGTTCAAAAGTACTGTTATTCTTGTGCGGCGCGGCGGGGCTCAACAGTTGCATGATAAGCCAGGATTAAAAGCTGGGAGGGGTAATTTTTCTGACTGAATTAGGGTAGGACGTTGTGAGGACGGTGGTCGCGGGGTAGGGAGAGAGAGAAAAAGGGAGGACAAAAGGGTATTGTCACACGTTGCTGGGGTTTGTTTAGATTGCGGAGCTGCCCCGTTCATTGTCTCACCCCTCCCCGAAAACGTTTGAAGGGGACACAATGTAGCCGCCTCCGCACGGACGCACACGTTGCACCCCCTCCCCCCCGTTCAACTTTCGCCTACCGTGGATTATGGTTTCATAATGTACCGTTATGGATTGCAGATATAACTTTTAAAAAGGGAGTCACCCCACTCTTTTCTTTCCCTTCGTAAACGGTTAATCGGGATACAACTGCTCTTTTGACAGGCGGGAAAACTATTGAAACGCCAACTCTACGAAATCCTTTTAATTCCATTTAGGAAAGGGTTTTAAAAATTTAAGCTTCAATTTTAACAACTGCCTCCTTAATCCTTAAGTAACCATTCGCTCCTACATCCCCTGTCCACATCAACTCCTGCAGTCCAGAAACTCTTCATTCGCTACACCCTGTCATAGGTATCCCAAATGCATGCTTCCAGGTTCCTGGAAAGTTCTCAGAATCATAAGTTCTTTCTATATCAACGTCCTCCGAAGTTCTTGACAGTCCACTAAAAAGGGACATCCACCATCATAGGCTTTTAAGATGACATTACTGCTGTCAGGGACATTCTGGAATGGATTTCAATTTGTTACCCAAGAGAGACCAGAGAGCCTTAAATCTCTAGGGAATGGGAGGCAAAATAGAGAGAAAGAGATTTTTTTTTGTTGACCCCTTGATTAAAATAAGGTTGAAAGCCATGTATCGTTTAATGTATTACATCAAGGTTTCCCAGTAGGGGTGAAGTTAAAATTTGTCTGCGGTTTAGGCCCAATCTTTTATGGAGATTGCGGGAAAAAAACAACTCTTGCGGAAAATATATTAGGTCCCTCTCTCTCCCTTAACAGCCCCCACTTCTTCTGTCCACAGGAGTAGGAGGACAAGGTTTTTCTAATCTAGAAATTGCGAGGCCCCCGGAAAACTAAACAGAAATGATCCAATTAACTTAAAAGCATTACATATGAGGGACTTATTGCTAATTTATTGCCTGCTCCGGACGAACATTTGAAAGTCTAATCGGACGGGACCAGTTCGCCTTTTGATTGTTCCACCATAAAACGCCATTATTACCGTAATGGAACCTCCCTCGCTCTTTTCCTTTTTTAATTAACTTTTCGACAAATTTAAGGACAAATTGTATTCATTAATCTTCTGAGGGAAAAATGGGGGATTTCTGGAATCCGAAAAGAGCCAAGTCAGCCTGAGTTATGAAGGTGACTTTTGGAATTTTTGTCGAATGGCAGTTTGATCGCACGTGGTGTGACATTAAAGATCCATTAAAACGCACATAGAATCGCGAAAGTTTCCCTGGGGTCTGTTGTCCCTTCTAGGGTGTTTAGACCCCACGGGGCACGTGAACAGAGGGGTGATTTTTCAGCTGATGGAGCACGAACAGGGGTGGACTAAAAGAGGGAGGTGTCTATTGTGGAACGATATCCCCTTCTGTCTAGTTACTGTCACATGGGTCATGCACAAAACCAACCCCTTCGCCTTAAAAACTCAAAAACGTCTCATTTAAAAACAAACCATGAATATGATTGTAGAACACGGGAGAGAAAAAATATTTTTTTCTTTCAAACCGTCATGAATAAAAGATGGCATTTCATACCACAATAGGTGATTGTTTCATTAGAGCGGGACATGTCGCGCATATTCTAGATGCTCCATAAAGAAAGCGGGCACCGTCCTCTCGAAGGTATCTCATGAGAAAAAGTTAAGGCATTCTCAAAGTGTTTTGAATATCGATGGGAAAGATTGTGTACGACCTCACGAAGGGAATGTCTCCAGGATTCCTACTCGAAGAAATCCGCTCTTATATAGCACGTGGAGAAGTCTCGCTTTTTGTCTTCCACAAAGAAAAAAAAATTCTTCGTTTTTTCCTTTAGCGCTTTTGTCGCTACTGCAAAGATTTCTTTTTTACATAAAAAATCAATTTTATCTCGCGTTGAAAAAGTTCTAAATTGATTCATTACGTTTGTCAGTTATTCTCCTGAAAAGTTACGATGGAAAAAGAAAAAAAGGCGAGGCGTTAATCAAGGTGTCTCTTTTACGGCGAAGAAGAATAATAATGGGGCAATCTTATATGCAGCAAATATGTTTAATATAGTAAAAAAAAATTGAAGGGAAAAACTCAAGGGGAAGGTCCTCAAAGAAGTTTTTACTTTGATCATCCAAGATTTTTCCTTTCAAAAACTCTCCCTGATGAATTAGTATTCATACCTTTGCCGGAGGCGGTGAATTTTGATGTGCTCGCCCCCCAACTCTTAAACTTTTTTCATTAATCCCCACGTGGAAAGTGAATCTCAGGTTGTCCACAGCTTTTTTTTTTTTATATCATTCTTCATAATGGTATAAACTTTGTCATTGAGTTTTATTAAAAACAATTTTTAAGCGGTTTTTATACTTAAAGGGAGGCAATCTGTCCTATTTAGCCTTAATGGTAGTTTCTAGGTGGCATATGCGGTGGAAAAAGCGTTTATTTTATGTCCGGAGGACATTATACGAGTGATTTGTTGCCGGACCATCTGCCCATATAAAGGGACTTTTACTATTGAAAAAGGCGGAAACTTTTCCCAAAGACACTAATGGCCCCGACAAATTGATCGGATGACCGCAAAGACATTTGCTCACATTATCGACCCGAAATTTGTTCTATTTTGATTGAGGACACCAAATGTTCCCATTGTGCACAGGCCTCATACCTGTTTAATAACTTCAGTAACTAATGCCTATTTTCAGCATCCTAACATTTCACTCAAAACTTTCATACTTACGGCCGCAGTTTTCTTCAACCAAAATTTTTAACTGTTTTTTCATGAGAAACATTAATTTTGGTCGTGTTCTTATAGCCGAGAAACACCTTTTCGACCGTTTTGGGAGTTTTCTGCAACTTTTTCCCAAGAAACAACTAAGATCATTGCATCAGCTGGAGCGATAGTTTAGTTTTTGAATATCAGTAAGATTTGAGCCTTTTGGTTGTGTTCTTTAGCCGAGAAACACCTTTTTCATCAGTTTTTGGGAGCTTTCTGCAACTTTTTCCCAAGAAACAACATTTAGGTCATCTGCAATAGCTATCATCTGAGAAGCTCAGTTTTTACTAGATGTTCTGAAGTTTTCTAGGTTTTTCCAAGGAACAATCATACCGATCGTCCCCTATAGCTTAAAAATCTGAGAAGCCCTGATTTCCAATGTTTTATTAGCCGAAAAGGCGGCCGCTTTTTTACTCCTGTTGTCTCCTCCACTTTAGGTGCCGGATGCCGGATTCTCGCTTCTCTGGAGTTTTCCACAGGTTTTTAGCCATAGAGTTTAAGCGGTTTTCGGTGATTTGCTAGGGTCATTTCCCTGAGATAAAACCATATACCAAATTTTTAATCATCTTCATCTTTTTCGACCACAAAATTATGAAAATTTTACGAGTTACATTGAACTCAAATGTTATAAAATTATGTTTTAAATACATCTATTTCCCCAACTGAGTGTGTTCTTTGGGTTATTTGATTGGGGAGTTGTCGAAAGGTCCATTCATCGATGGGAGGGAGTAATTCGTCTAAACGGTTAGTTTAACCAAAAGTCCGGTTGTTCAGATTTCTCCCTCTCACATAAATTAATTACATTAGCAAGGAACACTTCGGGACAAATGTTGTCACCTCGAGATACAATCAATTGTGGTCAACAGTCCACGAGATTTTCCCGACTAAACCGAAAGGTCCATCTGCTCCTTTTAGATCGTCCCTTCCCCGTCCTTTTTTCGGTTGTAACGCCAAATGTCGCATCTTGTCGGTTTTCACTCGATTTATTTTCCCCGTTTTTAAAAGAGGGTTGAAAAACCACCTTATGTTGAGTTTATCGGGGAAAATTTTTTTTTTTAAGTTGTTTTATTGTTTCTGGAACGATAATATTGAATCGGACGTCAAACGTCTCTGCATATTCATCGGGGTTGTCACCTGCAAGGGACCTCCCTGGGTCGGAATCCAATTTCATAATCGAATGATCGCATAGTGCACGTCCCCGACCCCTAATCCCGCAACACATTAGAATATGAATGGGGACTCGAGGAATCCTCTCGCTTTCCCGAAAGTTAATTAGCTTTTTAGAAGGAACCCAAAGGGTTGTTAAACTCATTTCGATTTCAGGGAAAAAGGGATGTTATTCTGTATTCTACCCCTGTTACCGAAGATTCACACTTAATTTAAATCGTTTTGGCTCGATAATAAAGTTTATTTAATTTTTCCCCATAATTCCTTTAATTTAGAAAGTTTTTTGAAACTCTCAAAATTTGATGTTTTACTTACCAGTGAGAAAGAGCACAGAAAGAATAAACCATTGGGGAATACTAAACCCACTAGAAAAACTGAGTTTAGAAAATAATTGTATTCATTATTGCTACTCATCTTAAAAAAAAAATCCTGTTTATGACGTCACATATGGTGTTTATGGTGTACTGATTTTTTGTTTGTTTTGTTTTGGACGTCAGACGCAGCCAGGAGGTTCAAGTGGCGTTAAAAATCAACTCGAATATATTAAATAGAAAATAAAGGAGGAGAATATGCGTAGTGTTTATTAAAAGCGAAGGAGGGGACACTATTAAGTGAGTGTCGTTTTTCCATCCATGTGTTACTAATGTGGATTTGGGCCCGTGCATGCTGGTGACAGACTATTACGCATCGCTGAACTCTTCCCTAACGCCCCCTAGACCTCCGGGGAAAAAATGGAATAACGCTCAGGTGGCTTTATACTGTCAACGGTGTCAAGCTTGAATATAGTCCCCCAAATTTTTTTGAAATTTGACATTTTAGGCGTCGAAAACGAAAAAATGGACGCATTTAGTAAAATGAAAGAATGGTATGTACCATGTTTTTCCTCTGGCAAGGAGAACTCGTTTGATAACACGAGGGGGTTAATTTTTTTTCCTCTCGTAAGAAAAGCTTGTATGGAGCGAAAAAACTGACTTTTGACTTAGTCAAAAAAGATCTCCTTGCGAGAGGAAAAAAATTCACCCCTTCTTGTTATCAAACGAGCTCTCCTGGCGAGAGGACGTGTTATCAAATTAGTTTGATTTAGGCGAATCTCACGGGGAACTAAAAAATCTTTTCTTCGAAATCTACCTAAAATCGTAAAAAATCATGGTACAAGTAACACAGACTTTTATTTATTTTTTTCTTATTTTGAGTTATCATATGGAGTTTTTCGTACCCAATCAAATTTTTAACTATTTTTTAGGCAGACTTTTTAATTTAATCAAAACTTATCAAAAGGACAAAAATGGGTTTTCCCCAGTACTCTTCAAAAGTCTCATAACTTGATCTTTGATACTGTAAAAGAGAAAATAGAATTCCGAAATAAGAAATCATGGGTTATAAGTATAACAAAATATAAAAAAAATGCAAACATAATAAGCTAGTTTTTTGTTTATTCAGATTACTTAGGCAAAAGTCTATGTACTCCCAATTGAGTAAACAACGAATTTTTTTAAAAGTAGGAACAGGTCGGCTCGTCTAGAAAAAAGTTCTAGATATGATGTCAAATATGGTTCAATGGTGTACAAAGAAGCAAATGAATCAAAACAGAAAATCGGAGGGTATTTAAACTTCAAATAGACATTTTGACGTAGGTAAGTCAGCTTTTTTAGCCATAAATGTTATTTCCCATCAGATTTAAAATTCTAATCTACTTTTCTATGCGATATGTACGTATTTTAACGATTGGGATTTTTAGTTTTGTAAAAAAAGTTACGATCTAAGTTGCTGCGGACAATTGAAATTGTTAATTTTTTTTGTTTAAATTTTTAAACTTTTTCCTGATAGGAATTTTCCATAAGAGGTTATGGAAGATTCCCCGGGAAAACGCGAGGGGGGGGGGTGAAGGGGGGTCCGGGAGTGAGTGGGTGTGGCCGCGCACCTGAGGAGGTCAGCCTTGTAAAAGGCGGGTGGGTTCGGATTGGACGAAAATCCTGGGCGGAGGACCGAACCCGATGCCGTTTCAAGAGGTTCGGGACCGTCCCGTCTTTTCCACCGATAGTTTTCTTATTTCTTCCCCCCCCCCTGAAGGCTTTCCTTTTTCACCCGGGAAAACCTCCCTCGAACACGCCCAAGAACCGCAGTATGGATTGGGGACCCTTTTAAATTGTTTTCCTTAAGAAAAAGAAAAAAAGACTTTTTTTTTTGTTAAAAAAGTATATTGTCTTTTCCACAATACCTTTTAGTAGAGCACATAAAAACCTTACAACTTAATAAACTCAAAATATCTTAAATAGGTATCAACTTTTTTTCTGTTCCCAGAAAAAGGTGGCACTTATCTAACAACGTACCTACCATTTTAAGTAATAAGAATCTCGTTTGTAACGAGATCATTGTTCAAGAAAGAAAAAACCTCCTAGACAACGCCTAATTTGTATCTTCATGAAATTTAAGGCCTCATTACGGCTAATACGCTATAATTATTCAAGAAAACGGAAAAAAATTCTACTCCAAAATTACCTTTTTGTAGATCGCACGCCCAACAGTTTTCGATATAGCTTCCAATTAGGTACGCTCAATGCGCTTTTTTTTTTCGTTCTCGCTTATTTTGACATTCCCGAGGGAATCAGCCCATAATAAGGTTATTAAACAATTATTCCGACTCACGATTTTTTCCCCGCAGGATTTATATACTCCCAAAAAATTAGGAGGTGAAAAAAATCTTTTGTATGTTAATGTCACTTTCTGTTCTTGAACGCCTCAAGCCTACAATTAGGCCCACTTAAGGATAATCTTGTAAAATGATGTCGGAAACTTTGATTTAATGCGAAAATATTTAGTCAAAACATTTTTTTTAAGATCTAGTAAAACGATGGAATAATTTTCAAAGGCGAGAAAAAGACAACTCTAAACAGTTGAAAAAATCTTAGAGTTTGTAATTATTGTGTCCATTCTTTTCTAGATCTAAATAGTGCGATTTTTTTTCTCTTTTCTGAAGAAGTTTTGCAGGGTCTGAAAATTTTATGAATGAAGTGACTTTTGCTGTCTCGGAAGTATTTTAATTGATTTTCTTCTGGAAGTCTTTATTTATTGGGCTCTTTTTTTCTTTAGGCTTCTTCCTTGCCTTTTCCGTCGTTGCGGATTGAAGGACGTGACGAGTAAAAGACCCCCTTAGTCGAAAGGTCCTTCATGAATAACACATTCCCCCAATAATTGGCCGAACAACGACCGAAAAAAGGAACCAAGAAAAAAAGAACATTTAAAAAATTGAAAAATAATTTTATATTCAAAGGAGGAGAATTTGCAGAAAAAAGAAAGAAAGAAACGTTTCCAAAGAGGCTTTTCTATGCGGCTTTTTGCCCGTCTGTCATCCCGTACGCTGTCCGCATACGGTAATAGACCGCCTGCTTTTTCTTTCTTTTGTACTTTTTTTTGTTCCTGGGGAGACAATCGTATTTTTTAACGGCGGTTTTCACGCCGGGAGGCAATTTCGTATTCTAAAATCCAATTGATACCCCTGATTTAACGATCTCCCGCTGATCCTAAAAGCGCTCAAAGAATCAGAGAAGATAATCTTCAGTCAAATATTTACATAAAAAAGAAGATTTTTTAGAGCATATATTGCCAATTAGGTATTGAAGAACTTCCCTTTCATTCGTATTTTCACAGCAAAAAAAAAAAAAAAAAAAAAAAAAAAAAAAAAAATAAGAAAAAAAAAGATGGGTGAAGGAAGCGCCAGTAATGGTTATGGTGAGCGAGAAAATAGACGTCCTAAAAAAGGATGGGGGAATTTGAAAGGAGGACATTTTTTTTACAACTTGCGATTTAACGACTGTCGAGGTCGCGACGTCGGATATTCTTTATACTCTCCCTCCGGTCGTTGATTCCCTCGGGCCTCTCACCGTTTGTGAATTAAGCTCCGAAAGTCATCAATCGCCCCATTCAATCCTACAAACGCAAAAATCTAATAAAAATTTCTTTCATCCTTCTCCCGTCATATGAATAAAATCAGTCTCCCCCCTACAGACCTTATTAAACTAAAACCATAGGACATCTTTTCATAATTTATTTCTTGCGGGAGAGAAAAAATAAATAAAACGGAAACAAAGGGCTAAAGCGTGAAAAGAATGCAGTTTACTTTAACCCCCCGCATGAAAAAAAAAAAAAAGGGAGGAGGCATTTTTTTTGGCAAATCGTAAGGATCCTTTGTAAAATGTTGTTTTCCATCTCCAGAGGCTGACGTCATCACAACGCCATGACAAAACTTTTTTTTATACAAAAAAATCGTAGTAAAACGGATCGAATAGTAAGATCGATGCAGTTATGACGGTTTCACCCAACTTGATCGATACGACGTGAATAATAGTCGGATTGACCCAGCTGCAATTGATTATTTAAATATTTCAATTGAGAAGGGAATAAAAAAAACCGTTTTATAAAATCAAGAGTACCAACTTTTTTAAAGAGCATTCGGTCAAAATTTCAAGACATTTTTGAGTTTTAAAACGTCTAGAAAGTTTCTTTACATAATTTAATGTCTAATCGCTTTATTTTTAGATCTATTAATAGAGAAAAAGAGGTTGTCTGGAGTTGAGGTTTTACTGGATTTCCGGACATCTTTCTGCTTATTTACCCGATTTAAATAGGTTTTCTTCGGTTTTTCGGTCTTTACTCAACTTGGGACCTCTGTAATCTCGCTACCAGGTGGAGCTTTGAAAACGAGGTATGGGTAACGGTTTAGAATTTTTAAATTTTATTCGGCTGACAAACTAACGGAGATTTCCTGGTTTATTCGGCAAAGAACCCCCTTTTTCCAGGATTTTCAGGAGAATTCATCGGATTTTTAATTGCCTGATAAATGGCACAAATAAAAATCAACCAATTAGATGATTTTCTTTGTTATTAGGCCAGGCTTTGGCCTGGAGTGGACCCAAGCGGGGGCTTTCGCCATATTGCTTTGGCGCCCTTGCCTACTCTAATGGATGGGTGGTTGGCCCTAGCCAAACACTGCGCCGAACCGTCTGTCCGATTTTCACCAAATTTTCACCAAGTATTCCTTGTGTTTTTTTAAGAATTTTCGAAAGGAAAAAATGAAATTTTTTAATTTTTTTAAAATATAGTAGGGAGAAATGTATACTTTTACAACTAGGAGCGAGACATCCCTCTGGCTTATTATTTTTACCTTGTTACTTAAAAAATTTTGACGAAAAAAAATGAAAAAAAAAACGGAAATCTTAGAAAAAAAAAAGCGTAACCTATGGTAGATGGCTCGTTACCTACTTCCCTCTTAAACTTCCCCTCCGTTATACTTCCCCCCCTTTATACTTCCCCCTCTGTTATACTTCACCTCCGTTATATTTCCCCTCTTTACTAAGTCCCCTCCGTTATACATCCCCTCTTTAATACTTCCCCCTCCGTTATACTTCCCCTCTTTAATAGTTCCCCTCCGTTATACTTCCCTTCTTTAATATTTCCCCCTCCGTTCTTCCCCTCTTTAGTACTTCCCCCTCCTATATTGTTCCTTCCCTTTGAGGAAGTTTTTCGTTGGAAACTCTTAAAACTTGTTCTTTTTTTTACATGATTTTCTCCATCATTCAGCCAATAAAACGTAATTTAACCTGCTTTTCTGTATTTTCCTTAAGTTACTCGGCCGAGAAACGTTCATTTAGCCTGATTTTTGGTGTTTTTTTTCTTGGTTTTTTGTCAACCGTAATTTTAACCTGATTGTCAGGTTTTCCCTCGTTTATTCGGATTAATCGGCCAAAAAACCTTCAATTAGCCTTATTTTTTGCTTTTTTCTTTTTTTTTCGGTTTTTTGGCCCTCAAAAACAGATTTGATAGATTATTAGGTGTCTTCTCGTTTAATCTGCCAATAAACCCCCTTTTCACCGGATTTTCAGAAGTTGCAAATTTATGCAAATTGATCCTTTAATTTTTTTTAAAACGGCAACATTTTTAGGCTGTTGAAGAAAGGTTTTTGCGGCTCACTGTTCAGCTGAGGAGAAGCCTCTACTTGAGAGTTTTTTTTTTTTCTAAAAAAAATTCAACCGTGTTATCGAAGAAAGATTTCAAACAATGCAAATGAGATCTAGAAACGAACGTCTAAGGGCTTAGTGAAGTGGGTGACAAGTCTCCAGATGCACTTAACCGTCTAAAGCCCCCTAGAATTATTTGTCTCACACCCTCCCTTCTTCGCCATCACCGAAGGGGAAAAACAAGTTCTCGAAACATTGTTCCTTTTTTTTTCGGACTCGAAGATTTCTTTAGTTGATTAAGATTTTCAATGATGCAGAAAAATGAAAAAAATACGTATGCTGAGGAGTATGATTGACCGCTTGGATATCCGTGGAAAATTTAAGGGTCTTTAAAATTAATGGTGTTGGCCCTTTGTATTCAAGAGTCTAGGGCCGCTCTAAAAGTGGGATTTTATTGCGGGCGAAAGAAAAAAAAATCAGGGTTTTAACTGACCTAGATCAAAAATGCCGAAACGGCCTCGTGAATGGGACGTTATTGGGCTCCTTAACGTCCAAGGGTCAGTTTTTACAACCTCGTCGAATTGAGCTAAGAGTGAAAACCCACAAAGGTTTTACCACTTGGAAATTTTATTGTTTATCGACGGTATCCTACAAGATTGAAGACATTCACTGACCCTTTTAGGTACGATCTATCCTTAAGGCCTTTTACCTTCTTTTAAGAAGATATTGTGATACCCTCCACGTCGAGTTTTAGGGAAAGGGTCTTCCAGACCCCGGAGGGTCAAATTGAATATTGATCTTTACCATCTCATCTTTTTCAGTGGTTCCGCCTGGCCGTCCGTCCGTAGCATGTTTTTCCGGAATACTTTAAGGCCAAAGTTTTCAACCGATTTTCACCAAATTTTCTCAAGTCGGTGAACTAGAAACTAACTAGGGTGATTTTTCGAAAAAATTGCGAATTTATGTCTGTTATAAAAACCGCAAAGCTTTTTTGAGAAAAATAAAAACCAAGAAAATGTTTTGAAAACTAAAAAAGAACTTAAAAAATTTTTCAAAAAAACTCAGGGTTTATCCTCAGGTTCATCCGTATTCCGTCATATTTCCCCTCCTTTGTACTTCCCCCTCCGTTATACCCCCTATACTTCCCCCTCCGTTACACCCCCCTTATACTTCCCCCTCCGTTACACCCCCCTTATACTTCCCCTCCGTTACACCCACCCTTATACTTCCCCTTCCTTTACACCCCCTTATACTTCCCCCTCCGTTACACCCCCTTATACTTCCCCCTCCGTTACACCCCCTTATACTTCCCCCTCCGTTACACCCACCCTTATACTTTCCCCTCCGTTACACCCCCCTTAGTCCTATACTTCCCCTCCGTTATACTTCTCGCTCCGTTATACTTCCCCCTCCGTTATACATCCCCTCCCTTGTACTTCCCCATCCGTTATTCTTCCCTTCCTTTTTACTTTCCCTTCCCTTATACCTCCCTTCCTCTATACTTCCCCCTCCGTTATACCCCCTATACTTCCCCCTCCGTTACACCCCCCTTATACTTCCCCCTCCGTTACACCCACCCTTATACTTCCCCCTCCGTTACACCCACCCTTATACTTCCCCCTCCTTTACACCCCCTTCTTACACCCCCTTATACTTCCCCCTCCGTTACACCCCTTATACTTCCCCCTCCGTTACACCCCCTTATACTTCCCCTCCGTTACACCCACCCTTATACTTTCCCCTCCGTTACACCCCCCTTAGTCCTATACTTCCCCTCCGTTTACTTCTCGCTCCGTTATACTTCCCCCTCCGTTATACATCCCCTCCCTTTTACTTCCCATCCGTTATTCTTCCCTTCCTTTTTACTTTCCCTTCCCTTATACCTCCCTTCCTCTATACTTCCCCCCCTTTATACTTCCATCTCTATTATACTTCCCTTCCTTTTTACTTTCCCTTCCCTTATACCTCCCTTCCTCTATACTTCCCCCTCCTTTATACTACCATCTCTATTATACTTCCCCCTCCGTTGTACATCCCATCCCACATACTTTATTTCCCTTATACTTCCCCCTACCTTATACTCCCCCTCCCTTATACTCCCCCTCTCTTATACTCCCCCTCCCTTATAGTTTCCCTTCCATAATACCTCTCTTCCCTTATACTTCCAACTCCGTTATACTTACCCCTCCGTTATACTTCCCCATTCCTTATACTCCCCCTCCCTTATACTTCCACCTCCGTTATACTTCCCAACCTTTATACTTCCCCTCCCTCCTTCCCCTCCTTATACTTCCACCTCCTTTATACTTCCCCCTCCTATATTTTCACGTTGTTGATGTTTTCGTTGGAAGGTCTTCAAACTAGTACTTTTAGTCGGAAAAAAATCTTTCCCAGAAAAATGTAGGGAAAAAAAAGGTTGTCTCGGTTTTGTCTGCGTGAAACTATAAACAGGAATTCCGATGCTCTCAATCAGGGACTGGGGAAGGCGTAATGGGCTGGGGTAAGCGGCATACATCTCAATGAAATAAGAATGTCGTCTAGATTGAATTCGTAAAGAATGGGATTGCGTTGTCGGGGGAGTGACGGG
>JACGAQ010002476.1:0-40593 GCA_014119065.1 Orius insidiosus
ATTTTTTCCCGAGAATCAACTGTCTCAAATTTGAGCATCTTCGCATTCTGCATCACGAGATTTCGTCGCTAATGGCCTTTTTCAAGTTTAACTCCAAATTCCATACTTCAAAAATGGAAATTAGCGATTTGTTGACGGAATTTTAATTTTTGATGCATAAACACAAAAGACGCTGTAGCTCTTTCAAAATTTGTGGTCCGAAAGAAAAATTCCTTTCAACAAGTGCTAATTTTCATTTCTGAACTAAAAATTTGGGTTCTAACTCGAAAAAAGGCCATTAGCGACGAAATCTCGTGACGCAGAATGCGAAGATGCTCAAATTTGAACAGTTGGATTCTTCGGGAAAAAATAAGTGGAATTAAAAAAAACGAGTCTCCTAGGTCAATTTTAACGGATTTTAGCGCAAAAAACGCTAAATTTTGACATTTTTTAAAAGTTGTCCAAAATCGTCATAGAGTACTCAATCTACTTGAAATTTTGCGTAGATTACGAATCTGAATAAAAAATAGGGGTTCTCATTTGAAATACGAAGTTAGGTTGTGTCTGGGACACCCTGTATATCCAGGCGGATTTTAAACTACACCATCAAATTCTTTGATTTAAATTAAGGGGGGTTTACATTTAACTTTTTTTCGTAAAACCACTTTTTAACGCTCTCCCAGACGCTTGCCATGTGTTTCCGGACACCCTGTATATTTTGAAAGCTGTTTTTTCTCTCAGAGATTTAATTCGATTAGGGGAGAAAAAGTTAGAGGGTAGATTCTTGGGGAGTGAGAAAAAGAAAAATGGCCATAATTGTTCTCAAGAGACTCTCCCTAAGATTTCTCAGTGCCGAAAACTGAGACTTATGTCCTTTTTTGGGGAATGGGAAAATATTTTATTTATTTATTAGTGATCGATGTTTAAATTAATTAATCCACGGATTGTACAGGGTAGGTACACAAGCGCAGTGAGTACTCAGGCAATCAATAGGCACACACAGGCACGCACACACGCACCGCGCAATTAGCCTCCTCCCGCGGTCGCCGCCGCCCCAGCCTCCCCCGCGCGAGTACGCCCGGAGCCGATTTGGGTCAACCCGACCCGTCACGACCGATCCAGTTCCAACGTTCGAGAATTTTTTAAAAACGTCAAAGTTTAAAAAAGGGGTACACGTTTGACGCCACAGCTAGAGAACGAATGGTTACGCTATGCTCATTTTAAGGCAGAGAACTGCTGTCGACAATACCTCGTTGAAGATTGGCCGAAAGACGTAGGAAAACAGAAATATAGATTTGGTTTCTAGGATAAAATAGCGAGAAAAACGCCGGAAAAAAAAAAATGGGACAAAGAGGAGGCAAGCTAATAGATAGGAGGCAAGCTGGTATACATGGTAGGAGGCAGCTAATATACAGAGTACAAGGCAAGCTAATAGACAGAATATATAGCAAGCTGATATACAGGGTAGGAGGCAAGCTAGTAGACTATTTAGAAGGTAAGCTAGAAGACCGTTAGGAGGTAAGCTAATATACATGGTAAAAGGCAAGCTATTATACATGGTAGGAAGCAAGCTAGTATACATGGTAGGAATCAAGCTAGTATGCAGAGCACAAGGTACAGGGTAGGAGGCAAGTTAATATACAGGGTAGGAGGCAAGCTGGTAGACTATTTTGGTTCCAAGCTAAAAGACCGTTTAGGAGGTAAGCTAGAAGACCTTTTAGGAGGAAAGCAAGAAGACTGGATAGAAGGCAAGCTAACATACAGGGCACGAGGCAAGTTAATATACAGGGTAGGAGGAAAGCTAACATACAGGGTAGGAGGCAAGCTGGTAGTCTATTTTTGGTGCCAAGCTAAAAGACCGTTTAAGAGGTAAGCTAGAAGACCTTTTAGGAGGTAAGCTAGAAGACTTGATAGAAGCCAAGCTAACATACAGAGTAGGAGGCAAGCTGGTAGACTATTTGGTGCCAAGCTTAAAGACCGTTTAGGAGGTAAGCTAGAAGACCGTTTAGGAGGTAAGATAATAGACTTGATAGAAGGCAGCTAATATACATGGTTGGAGGCAAGCTAATATACATGGTAGAAGGCAAGCTAATATAAATTACAAGGCAAGCTAATATACAGGGTAGGAGGTAATCTATATACAGGGTAGGAGGCAAGCTAATACAGGGTAGGAGGCAAGCTAATATACAGGTAGGAGGCAAGCTAATATACAGGGTAGGAGGCAAGCTAATATACAGGGTAGGAGGCAAGCTGGAAGACCGTTTAGGAGGTAAGCTAGAAGACCTTTTAGGAGGCAAGCTAGAAATGCGTTAGTAGGCAAGCTAGAAAAGCTTTTAGGAGGCTAGCTAATAGACAATATGGGATTAAAGCTACAAGTAGGGTAGGAGGCAAGCTAGAAATGCGTTTAGGAGGCAAGCTAATATACAAGATGGGAGGAAAGCTACAAGATAGGGTAGGAAGCTGCTATACATGGTAGGAGGCAGCTCGAAAAGATTTTACAAGAAAGGCAGAAATAAACTGTTTGATTTTCTCAAGGAAATAAAAAAACTTTTGTTTAATCTAGAAAGAAAAAAAAACTTTTCACATTTAACTTTTTCTTTTAATTATCAATTTATATGGAAATGTCAAAACGGCTAATTGGTTATTTACGGATGCCGGTACTTTGGGTTGGAGGTTTTTAAAAAGTTTAGAGCCAGACGATGACGGGGGTGTAGTAGAAGGGACATAAAAGCCATTAGCTTTTATGGTTTAATCGTGTGGACTCGTCCGAAAGTGAGGGACCCACCAAAAACCCATTCGGACTGAATAATAAAGAATTATAAACCTTCTAAAAATAAATTTTTTCTTAAAAATTTGTAGAGTTTTACTAGTATTAACGAAAAGCGTTAGAGCGGTAAAGGTTCCCCCGCGATTATCTCGTCTATGTCAAGTGTGAAAGATTTAGATGAAAAGGCTTTTCCGTCGGTTCAAACATAATTTACATGACCCCGTTCAGTTAAAATGACCGTTTGACCGAGTAAACCTAACCTGCTATTTAAGAAAACAAGTTTATACTAAAATATCAGTTTCCAGGGCAAAATCTTTTGTCCTGACTGTTCGCCTCCGTTTATACGCTCCGATGGAAACCTCGAAACTAATTGCGTTGTGGGTGAATAATTGCGTTAACGGTTACAAATGTCTATCATCTGCAATGCAATCAGTGTGACCCGGGACGCGTGGGCCAAGGGTAATTATCGAATAGGTAGGTCCTTTGAGCTCTTGTATTATGCGTTGAGGTTGTATATGTAATCTAGTAATTCATACGCGTCAAAATTAGCTCTAAAAGTGGCTCGATTTGTTCCCCGCGTTTTCACCTTTTAAATTACCCCAGATTTCGTCAGATTATTTCATTTCGATCTCACGGAAATGTAACATTTATTACAAAAAAAAACATTAATTACAGACCAAAAAACGAGGAAAAACTGTGAAATAAATAATAAAGACTGGAAGATCGAAGGCATAAGAAAACGACGAGGAAATCAGTTCAGAGGGAGTGGAAAAACCTATGAAAAACCAATGAAAATATTTGAAAATCCTGAAAAAGTGAGGATAAGAGGCAGGCTAAAAGGCAGTTTCAAAGCTAATAGCTTGCCACAGCTTGATAGCACGGTCTTACCTCTTACCTCTTAAACGGTCTTCTAGCTTACCTAATAAATAGTCAACCAGCTTGCCTCCTACCCTGTATATTAGCTTGCTTCCTATCCTGTCAATAGACGCTGATAAGTTTACCTCCTACCCTGTCTTCTAGCTTGCCTCCTATCCTGCCAACTAGCTTGCCTCCATCCTGTCTTCTAGCTTGCCTCCTATCCTGTCTATTAGCTTGCCTCCTATCCTGTCTTCTAGCTTGCCTCCTATACTGTCTATTAGCTTGCCTCCTAACCACCTGTACAGCCTCTGGAGGCCTGCGGCTCGACGGGGAGCTCTGATTTACTAAGAAGAGCGTCCAATAGACCCTTAAGGCCCCAACGATATTTAAAACTAAATGTAGGTATCGATTTCCTTACTTTTAATTAATAATTACCTTTAATCCTTCCCAATCCTTAAAGATTCCTATACAAAAAAAAACGAACTTTAAGTTTTAAAATAAATTGAATGTTAACATCTCAGGGAAAAAGAAACTCCCTTCTATACCTTACATTTTCAACTTTTTTTTAGTTACAAAAGTTTCAGAAACTGCAGAGGGGTAAAGTTTAAATTTTTAATTAGGAACCGCCGGAGAGGCTGTTTGTCGATCCACGCAGTCCTACAGCTGTTCTTTTCCTCCCAACATTAAAAGTTAGCGATGAACTGTTCCTACTCATTATACTCTTTCTCATTCACCGAAAATTGCTTCCAGTGTAAAAAAAAACGCATTTTTTTTTTGCTAAAAACAATAGTTAAACTTTCGGCCGCTTGAAGCGTTAATTAGTTTTCGACTGAGAGGTAGGATTTTGGAAGAAAAATATTGAAGAGATTTTCCCATGAGGATAAGGATTAGAGGCGTAGGTTGTGATAGCGAAGGGAGAGGATTAGGTGATCCCATTAAGAGCTGACTTGGCTAACCTTCAGGGCAAAAGCCCACCCTCTAAACCAGTAACACGTGCTTTACCAAATTAAACTTTTAAGTGCTTTTATAATAACCTTCAATTGTCCATCTTTAAACGAGATTTTCGACAATCAATTCACCAATTTTTATAATTAATAAAAAGTCTTTTTTCTTGCTTTTATTCCAATTATTTTATGTCTTTCAAGGTGTCCTCAAGTGTGTGACTCGGAAAGTTTTGCTTTCTCGACATTTCTCCATTTCACACAAATTCCTTAATTAAAAACTTCATTTTTACTGCATAAACTTGCTCACTTTTAGTCTACTTTGAAACTTTATAAAAGGGTTTTCCTGGAAAGCATCAAATTAAGGCTATCCTGGGGGTAAAAAAAGGTAGATTAGACCCATTTTTAAAAATTGAGATACAGGAAATTGAGAAAAGGTTGCTTTTATTGTTGACTCCGAGGTTTCTAAATTCAAATAAGTTCTTCCCAAAGCAGGTATCGCTTATTCAAAGGATTTTCGTATCTGAAAATATAATTTTTCGCTCCACTTACCCTTAATAAAAAAGAAAAAAGGTGAGGTTTCTACGAAAGACGAAACCAAAAAGGATAAATCTTGTTGCCGAACAATTTGGCAGAAGGGTATGAATCAAGGTGGAAGGTGCTCAGTAGAGCGGATTAAGTCAATTCGGCCCCAAACGCTTTCTTTGTGTTTAGAACATCCGCCATTTAAAAGCGTCGTCTTCTAAAAATATCGACAACAAACCTTTTATTTTGTTTTTCATCCTGGAAAATGAAAATCCTTCACCAAAATCAAAGTCTCAAAAAATAAAAACAGTCAATGTTAGCTAGAGGTATAACAGGTTCTGAATTGATCAAACATTGGTAAGCTACAAGTAGGGTAGGAGGCAAGCTAAAAAAGCGTTTAGCAGGCATGCTAATAGACAAGATGGGAGGAAAACTACAAGATAGGGTAGGAGGCAAGCTAGAAATGCGTTTAGGAGGCAAGCTAATAGACAAGATGGGAGGAAAACAACAAGATAGGGTAGGAGGCAAGCTAGAAATGCGTTTAGGAGGCAAGCTAATAGACAAGATGGGAGGAAACAACAAGATAGGGTAGGAGGCAAGCTAGAAATGCGTTTAGGAGGCAAGCTAATAGACAAGATAGGGTAGGAGGCAATCTAAAAGACCGTTTAGGAAGTAAGCTAGAAGACCTTTTAGGAGGTAAGCTAGAAGACCATAGGAGGCAAGATAATAGACAAGATAGGAGGCAAGCCGATAAACAGGGTAATAGGCAAGCTAATAGAGAGGGTAGGAGTCAAGCTAATGAACAGGATGGGAGGCGAGCTAGAAGACAGGATAAGAGGCAAGCTAATAGACAGGATAGGAGGCAAGGCAACAGCCAGGATAGGAGGCAAGCTAATAGACAGGATAGGAGGCAAGCCGACAAACAGGGTAGTAGGCAAGCTAATAAACAGGATGGGAGGCAAGCTAACATACAGGATAAGAGGCAAGCTAATATACAGGATAGGAGGCAAGCTAATATACAGGATAGGAGGCAAGCTAATATACAGGATAGGAGGCAAGCTAACATACAGGATAGGAGGCAAGCTCTATACAGGATAGGAGGCAAGCTAATATACAGGATAGGAGGCAAGCTGGTAGACAATTTAGTAGATAAACTATAAGACCCATTTGCAGGCATGGTAATAACGGATTTGAAAGCAAACTAACGGACGGCTTGGGAGCAGTGTTGCCAGACGACTTCATTGGTTTCCCCTGTGGGTACACAACATATTATGTTCTAATTATCATCATTCATCGTCAAATACATCATTCCTAACACAACTTCTTTATTTCTAAATTTAGTGGTGATGATCCATCCCACAATCGGTGACCCAAGACGAACACGAACACAGTGATGAAACAACATGGTAAAACACTCTCAACATTCGAACACGAAACAAAAATAGCATCCAGCACGTCTTGATACCCATCGACGTCGCCAGCAATTCTCCCAACAGTTCCACACCTCTTCGACCCGCTGAATTATTGGAACTTCGGAACGAACATCTCGATATCTGCGACACTCATAGTTCGCGTTCCAGCATTGACACACGCATCTTCGACACATCATCGCTCGACACACGAAACCTCAGATCTTCACCCTTCTTTTCTCCGTGGGGGGGGGGGGGGGTGATGTGGGTACACAACATATGTTCTAATTATCATCATTCATAGTCAAATACATCATTCCCAACACAACTTCTTTAGATGATCCATCCCACACCCCTAAAAGGGAATTTGCCCCAGATTTCCAACTATTCCCCCTAAATTTTTTTTTTAGTAGTATAATATGAAGAAAAATTATTGCGATAGGTTTTCTTTTATCAATAAAGGTTTTAAATAGACTTTGCAAGGTAATAAAACTAATAAATAACCATAAGACAATAAAAAAGAACAAATAAAAACTAAAATTTAACTACTACTTCTCCCCCTAAAATCCCCCCAAATTTAGGGGGAAAACCCCCGATCTGGTAACACTGCTTGGGATGCTAGCTACCGCCAGAAGGCCTGCTTTACCTTATGTATACGATTTCGATCTTTTTCTAGTTTCCCAAATCCGCAACATCCTTTAAATGATGTTAAGATAGCACAGAAGGTCTGACGGCTTGATAAGCCTGCACGACCTCTGTGTCATGCGGAATGGTTGCGATGAATTTTGAATAAACTTGTGATCCTTTGACAGATTTTTGTGTAAGAGTTTTCTTTAAGTTCCTAATTAGGTCTGAGAGATAACTTTTAAGGTAATGGCGAAGGTTTTGAAGGAGCTTTTAGTGCTAGGACCCCGTCTGGTTAAGTCGGAAGATATTTTAATAAAAGATAAGAGTCGTGGGCGTTCCAAAAGCGGTCCCGGAGTCAGTAAAAGAGGTGGGGAGGAATTTTTTTTTTATCCTCTCGGGGTTGATGATGATGAAGGTAGATCCCTGAAGCGTACACACCTGCTACCTTCGGATGCGGATGAGGGAAAGAGTGGAAAGAGAAGCATTAGCACCCTCGGGGGGATAAAACCTTGGGAAAACTCACCCCCGAAACCCGCCCGTTTCACGTAACCGAGCAACGCTTTTCCAACGGAATTTATATTTGAATCTTTACCACTCTTGTCTTTCAACAAAAATTTTCTCCGACTTTCTCAAATGTCAAGATTGGAAAAAAAATTATGTGCCTGCGAAAAAATATGATTCTTATTACACCTTAAAATATGAGGTCTTCATTTTCACCAACTTTTCATCTAGAAGGTTTTTTTGTCAAATTGGTTTTTTAACGGCCTCTGAAGGTGCTAGAAAGGTTTGCCAACAAAAATTGTTCTGTCTTCAGAGATTCTAAATTATTCTTCTACTTATTCCCGATTATCTCAGAAACCAAAGCAAGGAGCCAAAAATTGTAATTTAAAAATTATAGCTGACAAAATCATCTATAAAAATGAACTTAATTGTATTTGACGTAGAATTGATAGCTTAGGAAATATGAGCATTTCATTGTTTAGTTAAAAAACTGAGGAAAAACTAATGAAAAAGCGGTAGTATTTTTGGTTAACTGCGGGAAACAAGTACAAAAGGGGTTTTTCCGGTCTCAACAGGCAAAGTAAAAATAAAAGGGTATCTCACGACGCGTTTCGGCTTAATAAGCCTCGTCAGTGAGCTATTCCCTCTATCACAATCATTTCTATCTTTTCTCTGTGGACCTATCTACGAGAGAATAGTGGAAACTGCGGGAAGCTGGAGACAACTCGTCCCCCAAAAACTTCAACGCCGCCACTTCTCTAAGAGATAGAGCCACTCACCACCTCCTGTTGGTTTTATGACAGAACTGCTGCCAAGGCATTACTTTACTTTTTTTATTTTTATTGCTATACGCAAATTGATTTTATTATCAAACAATTAACCAACAACAGAGGAAGAAATGACTGTGATAACGGGTATCTCACGACGCGTTTCGGCTTAATAAGCCTCGTCAGGTGAGCTATTCCCTCTATCACAATCATTTCTATCTTTTCTCTGTGGACCTATCTACGAGAGAATTAGTGGAAACTGCGGGAAGCTGGAGACAACTCGTCCCCCAAAAACTTCAACGCCGCACTTCTCTAAGAGATAGAGCCACTCACCACCTCCTTGTTGGTTTTTATGACAGAACTGCTGCCAAGGCATTACTTTACTTTTTTATTTTTATTGCTATACGCAAATTGATTTTATTATCAAACAATTAATTGTACAAGGAGGTGGGGAGTGGCTCTATCTCTTAGAGAAGTGGCGGCGTTGAAGTTTTTGGGGGACGAGTTGTCTCCAGCTTCCCGCAGTTTCCACTAATTCTCTCGTAGATAGGTCCACAGAGAAAAGATAGAAATGATTGTGATAGAGGGAATAGCTCACCTGACGAGGCTTATTAAGCCGAAACGCGTCGTGAGATACCCGTTATCACAGTCATTTCTTCCTCTGTTGTTGGTTAATTGTTTGATAATAAAATCAATTTGCGTATAGCATAAAAATAAAAAAGTAAAGTAATGCCTTGGCAGCAGTTCTGTCATAAAAACCAACAAGGAGGTGGTGAGTGGCTCTATCTCTTAGAGAAGTGGCGGCGTTGAAGTTTTGGGGGACGAGTTGTCTCCAGCTTCCCGCAGTTTCCACTAATTCTCTCGTAGATAGGTCCACAGAGAAAAGATAGAAATGATTGTGATAGAGGGAATAGCTCACCTGACGAGGCTTATTAAGCCGAAACGCGTCGTGAGATACCCGTTATCACAGTCATTTCTTCCTCTGTTGTTGGTTAATTGTTTGATAATAAAATCAATTTGCGTATAGCAATAAAATAAAAAAAATAAAAAATAAAAAGAAAGAAAAAAAATTATGAAAAATCGGGAAAAATGGTATTTTCTTTTAAAAAAAAAAGAAAATAAAAGGTAAGCAAAGCACCTAAACCATGAAAAAAGACATTTTTACATTTTTTTAAATGTCACTTATTTCTACAGAAAAACCCTCGTTATGGGGTTTTTCTGTCGAAAAACCCAAAAAAGTCCAAAAATCCTAATGGCCATAGTATTGACGGTTTTGAAGGCTGTGGATGGCTAAACAAAGTACTGGTTCCAACGAAAACTACCTTAAAGAGAAGTAACCATATAGGTGGGGGAAGTATATGGGAGGGGAAGTATAGTCAGGGGAAGTATAAAAGAGGGGGAAGTATAAGGAGGGGAAAGTATAATGGATGGGGGAAGTTTTATATCCGAAAAATTTTCCAAGTTTTCTTTTTATGAAAAATTTTCCGAGTTTTTTTTTTTAATTTTCCGATATTTTATTTTTGAAAAATTTTCCGGGCTTTCTTTTTTAAAATTGCGCTTTTTTTAATTATTTTATTTTATTTTTTTATTTTTTTTATTTTTTGAAAAATTTGCAAAGTTCTTTTTTGCTAAGTGTCAAGTATGTAGCATGTAATATGGCTACATGGAGCATGTGCAAATAAAAAATTATAAGTGTCAAGGTAGAAATAATAGGCTCTTTGGCCTACGGATGTGCCTCTCGTAATGATTAGAAGTATAAATTTCTACCTATAAGAAAAATAATAATTAAAAAGTGGCAATTTTTTTACACCAAAAATTCGTAAATATATAAGGAGTAATTGGTGAAAATTTGGTGAAAATCGGACCAATGCAACGGTTCGGCCGCAGCGAATTTCTTAAAATTTCAAACAGACATATCTCCGCCATTTTTTCGAAATTCATAAATCGCCCTCCGCTAAAGAAATTTGTGTAAAAATTTGGTGAAAATCGGTTGAAAACTGTGGCCGTAAAGTGTTCCGAAAAAAAATGGTACGGACGGACGGCACCACAGACAAAGTTGAGATCGGTAAAGATCAATATTCGTTTTGACCCTCCGGGGTCTGGAAGACCCTCCCCAAAAACCCGACGTGGAGGGTATCACAACAACTTCTTAAAGGAAGTTAAAATCCTTGAACTTATTTTATGACATTGTAGATTTCATTTGAATAAAAAAAAGAAAAGGTTACGACACGCGAAGTTATTATTAAGAAGTGGTTTAATGACAATAAAAAAAACCTGAATTAATCTTAAGTTTTGAACCTGGCGTGCCCTTTTTACATATTCAAAGAATTTCGAGGTAAAAGTGAAGAAAAAAATTGTTTTCTTTTATTCTTTTTTCTTTGAAGAATGAGAGAAATCCGGAAAAAAGAAAAGATAACTCTCCTTTTCGAGTCTCAAATGGGAGAAACAATAATCTCCGAAAGGAGGTCAAGCACGAGGATATGAGGATCTTGAAGGCCCTAGGAAGGGCTCTTTCCTTTTTTAATTATTCACTTAATCCAGGCCAATATTAGTTCCGCTAATAACGTTTGAGGATCAATAAAAGGAATAATTGATCAGAATCACAATAACGTAATTTTATTGAAGAAAATATTAAATTTTTTTTTGAAGCTAGAAGACGTCAAACGGAATCTATTTTCGTTTTTCATTAATAATAAAAGGAAAAACCCGATCGATATCGAATGATTGTTTTGATGATGTCATGATTTTGCCCTTATTTGACCTGAAGTTGAGAGAGAAAAAAATTATCAAAGTGATTTCTCATTGGTGGCGTTCGAAAGGCCGCACTGAATTCCTAATGGAAAGATGGAAAAAGGGCTTTTCCATTACTGGGTAATAAAAGCGACGCTAAATTGAGCGGTCGAGGAACTGAGGTGAGAACTCACTCAGGGGCGTGGAAAACGGAGCGTTTCCTCCTAATCCTTTATAGGCGGGAAATTCCATCGAGCGTGTTGCGTCTGAACATTAGCACCTTCTAATGTCAGCGAAAATAAATCTCATTCTATTTTATAGTGCAATAAAATTCATAAATACCGTCCACATTTTAAGGTTTTTTTGGGGGAGAACACCGTTCAACAAATTTCATTACACCCTGAAGCAGGTGTACATAAAAAATCTGCATTTCGACATAAAAAATCAGTAGTTCATCATTTAGCGTTTCGGTATAATGCAATTGAACATAAAGCTCTCAAAAGTTCAATTGGGAGCATAATTTCAACATAAAGCGTTTCGCCATAAACGACTTTTTGAATAAATAAATAAAATGAAAAAAAAAAAAAATAAAGTCGACATAAAAAAAAGTTCAAGTCACCACAACGCTTCTCTGCATAAAATCCTCTCTTTAAACTTGTTGTTTCGCCATAAAACTGTTTGTGTCGTTTGGACATAATCTCACCATAACTGTTTGTGTCGTTTGGTCATAACCTCATATAAAACTGTTTGTGTCGTTTGGTCATAATCTCACCATAAAACTGTTTGTATCGTTTGGTTGTAATCTCACCATAAAACTCTTTGTGTCGTTTGGTCATAATCTCACCATAAAACTTTGTGTCGTTTGGTCATAATCTCACCATAAAACTTAAGTATCGTTTGGTCATAATCTCACCATAAAACTTTTGTGTCGTTTGGTCATAATCTCACCATAAAACTGTTTGTATCGTTTGGTCGTAATCTCACCATAATACTGTTTGTGACGTTTGGTCATAATCTCACCATAAAACTTTGTGTTGGGTCTTAATCTCACCATAAAACTGTTTGTGTCGTTTGGTCATAATCTCACCATAAAACTGTTTGTGTCGTTTGGTCATAATCTCACCATAAAACTTTAGTATCGTTTGGTCATAATCTCACCATAAAACTTTAGTGTCGTTTGGTCTTAATCTCACCATAAAACTGTTTGTGTCGTTTGGTCATAATCTCACCATAAAAACTGTTTGTGTCGTTTGGTCATAATCTCACCATAAAACTGTTTGTGTCGTTTGGTCATAATCTCACCATAAAACTGTTTGTGTCGTTTGGTCATAATCTCACCATAAAACTGTTTGTGTCGTTTGATCATAATCTCACCATAAAACTTTTGTGTCGTTTGGTCATAATCTCACCATAAAACTGTTTGTGTCGTTTGGTCATAATCTCACCATAAAACGTTTGTGTCGTTTGGTCATAATCTCACCATAAGACTGTTTGTGTCGTTTGATTATAAGCTCACCATAAAACTGTTTGTGTCGTTTGGTCATAACCTCACCAAAAAACTGTTTGTGTCGTTTGGTCTTAATCTCACCATAAAACTGTTTGTGTCGTTTGATTATAAGCTCACCACAAAACTGTTTGTGTCGTTTGGTCATAACCTCACCAAAAAACTGTTTGTGTCGTTTGGTCTAATCTCACCATAAAACTGTTTGAGTCGTTTGGTCATAATCTCACCATAAAACTTTTGTGTCGTTTGGTCTTAATCTCACCATAAAACTGTTTGTGTCGTTTGGTCATAATCTCACCATAAAACTGTTTGTGTCGTTTGGTCATAATCACACCATAAAACTGTTTGTGTCGTTTAGTCATAATCTCACCATAAAACTGTTTGTGTCATTTGGTCATAATCTCACCATAAAACTTTGGGTCGTTTGGTCGTAATTTGGTCATAATCTCACCATAAACTGTTTGTGTCGTTTGGTCGTAATCTCACCATAAAACTTTGTGTCGTTTGGTCGTAATCTCACCATAAAACTGTTTGTGTCGTTTGGTCATAATCTCACCATAAAACTGTTTGTGTCGTTTGGTCATAATCTCACCATAAAACTTTGTGTCGTTTGGTCGTAATCTCACCATAAACTGTTTGTGTCGTTTGGTCGTAATCTCACCATAAACTTTGTGTCGTTTGGTCGTAATCTCACCAAAAACTGTTTGTGTCGTTTGGTCATAATCTCACCATAAAACTGTTTGTGTCGTTTGGTCATAATCTCACCATAAACTTTGTGTCGTTTGGTCGTAATCTCACCATAAAACTGTTTGTGTCGTTTGGTCATAATCTCACCATAAAACTTTGTGTCGTTTGGTCGTAATCTCACCATAAAACTGTTTGTGTCGTTTGGTCATAATCTCACCATAAAACTGTTTGTGTCGTTTGGTCATAATCTCACCATAAACTCTCAGCGAAAGAGCAAACCTACTTTCTCTTGCTCTTTCAAGCGAAATAAAACTGTTTGGCGAAACAAAAAACCGGCGAAATGACAGTTCACCATAATGCAATTCAACATTAAGCATCTCACCATAAACAAAAAAGCAAGCCGACAGCCAATGGGATCAGCTCGTTTCATGACACAAGGGGGTTAAATTTTCTTCTCTCGCGAGGATGTGCGAATTGCATTATGGTGAACCGTCAAGTTTTTAGGTTTTTCTCGTTTCGCCATAATTGTTTTTTAAACGGCGAAAATTGGCTTCCTTTGTTTATGGTGAGGTGTATTATGCCCAAACGACAGAAACAGTTTTATGGCGAAACGAAAAGTTCTTTAAATGAAAGTTTCCTTTATGTTCAACTGCGTTATATTGAAACGACAGGTGTTAAATCTCTTCTTTATGGTGAGACGTATTATGTTCAAATGCATTATGGTGAACGTTTTCGACTTCTTTATGTTGAGTTGCAGATTTTTTATGGTGAACGGTATGGTGAACGGCCAAATGCATTATGGCAAAACGCATGTCGATACTCTCATTCTTTGAAGTAAAATTCCATTTTCATGAGGTCGAATCGACACATTTTGGTTATCCAGTTGATGGCGTCATTAATAAAACGGTCACGAATAACCCACATATAGTAAACCGAATTTTCGAAAATGAGATTCTGCACATAAGCTCGGGAACGAATAAATCGTCATAAATTGAATCTCGCAACAGAATATTATTTTTAATTACGAAACTTAAGTATATATGAGAATAAATACCCCTATTTATTTATATTATACTTGAAAATGATAAATCCCTTCTCGGGGAATAGAAGGGTTGCTGGTAGTTTTACCGTCTAGTGTACCTACAGTACGGCCATTACTCTTATTCCTGTCGACAACAAGGTTGGTTAAATCCCCAGCACCCCTTCCCGATAGGGGAGGAGAGGGGGGGAATTTTCCTGAGAGAAAACCTTTATGAGCGAAAAACGATTTAGTAGACCTCGAGAGTAAGTAATGATCTTACTTCCCGTAAAAAACCACAACCGCCCTTTTTGAAATCTTTCTTAAAAGCAACATAATTATTTAAAAACCCCCCTTTATTTCAGCCTTTCTAATTAGAAAATTAATTATTTATTAAAGTATTCATCTCAATGATTGATTTGAAACCTCCTCCAGAAGGCAATTAAGAGCCTGTTATACCCTCAATATGCCGGCGTTTTTCTTTAAGTTGTACTCCAATTTTGCGAGATAACTGATGGTTTTTTTAAAATTTTTTTCTTTTCGATTTGGCTTTAGAATACATTTATTTACTTAAATACAAAAGATTTTTTTTTTCAAAAATTATAAAAATGCAGAAAATCAGAAAAAACGTCGATTTTTTTCATAATAATTTAATGATCACAATTAAAAAAATCGATAAAACGAATTTATATTTGAATTTATGAGTGTTTAATAAAGCCAAAAGCTAATAAACTTGTTTTCTAGCCTCAGTCAATTTTTTTGTAAATTGGGAGCAAATCTGATTCCCGAGAATTCCGGCGCAAATTCTTGCTTCTGATTCCTGAGAATTAAGACGCAAATCCTAGCTTCTGATTTGGGGGAACACCGGCGCAAATCCTAGCTTCTGATTTGCGGGAATACCGGCTCAAATCCTTGCTTCTGATTCGCAGGAATTCCGGCCCAAACCTAGCTTCTGATTCGCAGGAATTCTGGCCCAAATCCTAGCTTCTCATTCGCGGGAATACCGCCGTGAATTCTACCTTCTGATTCCCGCGACTTCCGGGGCAAATTCATGCTTCTGATTCCTGAGAATTCCGACGCAAATCCTAGCATCTGATTTGCGGGAACACCGGCGCAAATCCTAGCTTCTGATTTGCGGGAATACCGGCTCAAATCCTTGCTTCTGATTCGCAGGAATTCCGGCCCAAACCTAGCTTCTGATTCGCAGGAATTCTGGCCCAAATCCTAGCTTCTCATTCGCGAGAATACCGCCGTGAATTCTACCTTCTGATTCCCGCGACTTCCGGGGCAAATTCATGCTTCTGATTCCTGAGAATTCCGACGCAAATCCTAGCATCTGATTTGCGGGAACACCGGCGCAAATCCTAGCTTCTGATTTGCGGGAACCGGCTCAAATCCTTGCTTCTGATTCGCAGGAATTCCGGCCCAAACCCTAGCTTCTGATTCGCAGGAATTCTGGCCCAAATCCTAGCTTCTCATTCGCGAGAATACCGCCGCGAATTCTACCTTCTGATTCCCGCGACTTCCGGGGCAAATTCAAGCTTCTGATTCCTGAGAATTCCGACGCAAATCCTAGCATCTGATTTGCGGGAACACCGGCGCAAATCCTAGCTTCTGATTTGCGGGAACACCGGCGCAAATCCTAGCTTCTGATTCGCGGGAATACCGGCTCAAATCCTTGCTCCTGATTCGCAGGAATTCTGGCCCAAATCCTAGCTTCTCATTCGCGGGAATACTGGCCGAAATCATAGCTTCTCATTCGCGAGAATACCGTCGCGAATTTTACCTTCTGATTCCCGCGACTTCCGACGCAAAACTAGCATCTGATTTGCGGGAACACCGGCGCAAATCCTAGCTTCTGATTTGCGGGAATACCGGCTCAAATCCTTGCTTCTGATTCGCGGGAATACCGGCTCAAATCCTTGCTTCTGATTCGCAGGAATTCCGGCCCAAATCCTTGCTTCTGATTTGCGGGAACACCGGCACAAATCCTAGCTTTTCATTCGCGAGAAAACCGGCTCAAATCCTAGCTTCTGATTCGCGGGAATACCGGCGCAAATCCTAGCTTCTGATTCGCGGAACCGATCAATTGCGATTTTTATCTCCTTTAGTTCAGTTTTTACGCCCAGATTGCCTAATCAAAAGGGAAAAAAGAAAAATTATTTCTCGCAAAGTTGGAGCAAAACTTAAAGAAAAATGTGTGGTCCGTTATAATAAATACTTTATACTAAAGTTATAATAAATACGGTCTCATAATTTTTGAAATAAAAGCACTTTGCTTCTGTGTGGTTCGGTTCAGAAGTTATTTACCCCTTTTAAAAATTGTCATTAATCCAAAAACGGTGTAATTTGAACGTTTATTGAGCTAAAAGTGAGGTTAGAGATAATGGAAGCTTCTGTTTGAGTTTCTCCGGAACATAGAGAGCTTTCATTCAAATTAACAAACCTAAAAACAACTTTTCAGTTGATAAGAAAAAAAGTTTAAAATTTTTTTTTTAATTAAAAAAATCCAATAGGTCAAGGGTTGATTTTTGAAGGGGAAGCTCATTGGCTGAACAAACGGTTTCCTGAAAAAAAGTAATTCTTATTTCTAATAACGACTTTAAATTTAGAGCCATATACGATTATTTTTTTCGCTTTCCCTTTAAAGGCTTCTGTCATTCCCGCTAACGAGTTCGAAGGTTGAAAATTGATTTTAAAAAACGGGCGGGCCCGTCAGGCGAGGGGACGGGGAGATTTTCGGCTGAATGAACTGAAAAAGAGGAGGTGAATATATTATCAAGGAAGAAAATCTCATTTGCTATTACATTAAACATGATTGATTTTCTTCCTCCCCCCAAGTTCTACATCTTCGTTAAAACATTTAGAAAAAGAAAAGAAATTAAATAAGGAAGTTATATTTTTTCAAGTATTAGAATCGTATTTATAGGGCCCAAAAAGAGGATTCGAGGCAGTTTTCTCGCAAACCACCAAAGACTAGGATTCAGGAGCGAATCAGGAGCGAATCAGGATCTAGGATTTGCGCCAGTATTCCCGCGAATCAGAAGCTAGGATTTGCGCCGGTATTCCCGCAAATCAGAAGCTAGGATTGGCGCCGGTGTTTCCGCAAATCAGGAGCTAGGATTTGCGTCGGAATTCTCAGGAATCAGAAGCTAGGATTTGCGCGGGAGTTCCCGCAAATCAGAAACTAGGATTTGTGTGGGAATTCTCAGGAATCAAAAGCAAGAATTTGCGCCGGTGTTCCCGCAAATCAGAAGCTAGGATTTGCGCCGGTATTCCCGCAAATCAGAAGCTAAGATTTGCGCCGGTATTCCCGCAAATCAGAAGATAGGACTCGCGCCGGTGTTCCCGCAAATCAGAAGCTAAGATTTGCGCCGGTATTCCCACAAATCAGAAGATAGGATTGCGCCAGTGTTCCCGTAAATCAGAAGCTAGGATATGCGTCGGAATTCTCAGGAATCAGAAGCTAGGATTTGCGTCGGAATTCTCAGGAATCAGAAGCTAGGATTTGCGCGGGAGTTCCCGCAAATCAGGAGCTAGGATTTGCGTCGGAATTCTCAGGAATCAGAAGCTAGGATTTGCGCGGGAGTTCCCGCAAATCAGAAACTAGGATTTGTGTGGGAATTCTCAGGAATCAAAAGCAAGAATTTGCGCCGGTGTTCCGCAAATCAGAAGATAGGACTTACGCCGGTGTTCCCGCAAACCAGAAGCTAGGATTTGCGCCGGTATTCCCGCAAATCAGAAGCTAAGATTTGCGCCGGTATTCCCGCAAATCAGAAGATAGGACTCGCGCCGGTGTTCCCGCAAATCAGAAGCTAAGATTTGCGCCGGTATTCCCACAAATCAGAAGATAGGATTGCGCCAGTGTTCCCGTAAATCAGAAGCTAGGATATGCGTCGGAATTCTCAGGAATCAGAAGCTAGGATTTGCGTCGGAATTCTCAGGAATCAGAAGCTAGGATTTGCGCGGGAGTTCCCGCAAATCGGAAGCTAGGATTTTCGTCGGAATTCTCAGGAATCAAAAGCAAGAATTTGCGCCGGTGTTCCCCCAAATCAGAAGATAGGACTTGCGCCAGTGTTCCCGCAAACCAGAAGCTAGGATTTGCGCCGGTATTCCCGCAAATCAGAAGCTAAGATTTGCGCCGGTATTCCCGCAAATCAGAAGATAGGACTCGCGCCGGTGTTCCCGCAAATCAGAAGCTAAGATTTGCGCCGGTATTCCCACAAATCAGAAGATAGGATTGCGCCAGTGTTCCCGTAAATCAGAAGCTAGGATATGTGTCGGAATTCTCAGGAATCAGAAGCTAGGATTTGCGTCGGAATTCTCAGGAATCAGAAGCTAGGATTTGCGCGGGAGTTCCCGCAAATCGGAAGCTAGGATTTTCGTCGGAATTCTCAGGAATCAAAAGCAAGAATTTGCGCCGGTGTTCCCCCAAATCAGAAGATAGGACTTGCGCCAGTGTTCCCGCAAACCAGAAGCTAGGATTTGCGCCGGTATTCCCGCATATCAGAAGATAGGACTTGCGCCAGTGTTCCCGCAAATCAGGAGCTAGGATATGCGTCGGAATTCTCAGGAATCAGAAGCTAGGATTTGCGCCGGAGTTCCCGCAAATCAGAAGCTAGGATTTGGGTCGGAATTCTCAGGAATCAAAAGCAAGAATTTGTGCCGGTGTTCCCGCAAATCAGTAGATAGGACTTGCGCCGGTGTTCCCGCAAACCAGAAAATAGGACTTGCGCCGGTGTTCCCGCAAACCAGAAGCTAGGATTTGCGCCGGTATTCCCGCAAATCAAAAGATAGGACTTGCGCCAGTGTTCCCGCAAATCAGAAGCTAGGATATGCGTCGGAATTCTCAGGAATCAGAAGCTAGGATTTGCGCCGGAGTTCCCGCAAATCAGAAGCTAGGATTTGGGTCGGAATTCTCAGGAATCAAAAGCAAGAATTTGCGCCGGTGTTCCCGCAAATCAGAAGATAGGACTTGCGCCGGTGTTCCCGCAAACCAGAAGATAGGACTTGCGTCTTAATTCTCAGGAATCAGAAGCAAGAATTTGCGCCGAAATTCTCGGGAGTCAATAGGTAGAATTCGCGACGGTATTCTCGCGAATGAGAACCTAGGATTTCCGCCAGTATTCCTGAGAATCAGAAGCTAGGATTGGCGCCGGTGTTCCCGCAAATCAGGAGCTAGGATTTGCGTCGGAATTCTCAGGAATCAAAAGCAAGAAATTGCGCCGGAAGTCTCGGGAATCAGAAGGTAGAATTCGCGACGGTATTTTCGCGAATGAAAAGCTAGGATTTCCGCCAGTATTCCCGCGAATCAGAAGCTAGGATTCCTGCCAGAACTCTGGCGAATAGAAACAAGGATTGCGGCCAGAATTTTCAACAATTCATGTCCGTATTCTCGCAATTTCATTACTTACTAAAAAATTGAGTCGTTATGCTTGAATCCTGCACCACTGAGTTCTTAATATAAAAAACGAACCCCCCTAGATGTTGCTGTACGTTCCAGACTTTTTTATCTAAGACCTCAAACATGCTTCTCCGCATCCCCTATTGTAACAAACGTGACCCAATTCCCCGAATTCTAATCGCACAATGCTCTGATCTATATTTAAAGCGGTTTATCACGCCCGCGGGAATATACGCCAATCATGGAGGATACACGATGTAAACTCGAGATTAAACAAACGCTCATATTATATTTTATAAATGGGTTTATACTGAAATACTCAACAGCATTTTAAAAAATGATACTAAAAAATAAAAATTAATTAATATCATTTCTGTTTATATAAAAATTGATCTTTTCTCGGTTCAATAAATTAAATAAAATATTTATGATTTTTTAGTCATTATATGAAAAACGGTTTTTTAAATAAAGCTTGAGAGCCCTGGGAAATATTCTGGATTAAAACAAGAAAAAGAGAGACAAAAAAAAAAATGACCCTGCGGTAGCAGGGACTAAAAGGTAGATTTCTTTTCATGATTAAAATTAAAATGTATAAACACAAAATATATAATTATGTTATAAAAATGATGATATAAGAAAAATTGCGCCACTGATCCCCTAGAAAAACATCTGATAATTTTATTAATAAAATTTAATAATTTCCCGGTATAAATTCAAATTTTTTTTAAAGTTTAGCTAGTTCAATATTTTGCGCCTGGCTCGTCCAACTGCTTTAATTAATTTTTACACGCCCTCGCAGAGGTCTTAAAGTTTTTTTTGCAAAAGGACTAGGATTTCAATAGAAAATGCCAATTTTGTCTTTTAAGCCCTAAGTAAAGTAGGTGAATCGCTGGTCCGATTTCAGCCATTAACGAACTCGTCCGAGCTATTGAGATAAAAGCTCTAAATACCGGATATCGTCACCCTCACATTAAAATTGCTCCAGTTATCGTGCTAAATATATATATATATATATAAACTTTTCAACTGAGGATGGTTTTGGGGTCCAGGAGGTAGAAACGAAAAACGTATAGAAAATTTTTTGAATCTGCGACTACTTGGTACATTACAATAGGTAGATTTTTGAAGAAAAGAAATCTACCTAAAAGATTAATATATTCCGAGCGAAGGGAAAATGAAGGATATTGCTGCGAACGGGTATTTATTCCTAAGAAAATAGAGGTTTCACTCTAATTGAATAAAGAAAAGTTTTCGTTCACCCCTTTTTCCTCCAGTTGTTCGGGGACCCTCGACAAAACACTTATCGGGGAGTCGAAAACGTTTGCTTGCCCAGTTCGAACAGCAGGGAAGCAATTAATCGGAAATCGTTTTGGGCAGTCGCCATCAATTAAAAGACCCTTTTTTTTACCCACTCAACATCGATGGGATTCTACAATTTTTCCCCCTTCCTTTTAATTTTCAACCTTCATCCAGTTTTAGGGACAAAAGACATCTGATTTTGTAATAAAACGTTTTGTTCCCTAAAGTTCTCCACGTTTTAGCGACTTCCGATTACTCTCGAAATCACCCGGGAATATTCTTTTGTTCATCTAAATTTTTTTTAAACTCCACCTCCGGAAAGGGTACAAATGGAGTTTAATAATTGGGCAAATATTTAACAAGGATTTCCCTTTGAACTGTACATATCCGCGTTTTATTAAATTAAAAAAAGCTCAACCAATTTAGATTGTCTATCTTTCCAATCAGGTTTTTATGTATTTTCAAACCGCAATTTCGCCGTTTTCTGACCTCCTTAGCGTTTGAGAGAATGTTATCATTGATTTCTGAAGAAAAACTAGGATTCTAGTCGGTATTCGCGAATACTAAACTAGGATTGATGTTCTCATTTACGATAACAAAGAGAAAAAGTACTAGTTTGAAGAGCTTCAAACGAAAACTTCCTTAAAGAGAAGTAAAATATAGGAGGGGGACGTACAACGGAGGGGGAAGTATAACAGAGAGGGAAGTATAACTCAGGAAGTATAACAGAGGGGAAAGTATAACGAAGGGGGAAGTATAAAAGATTGAAAGTATAAAGGAGGGGGAAGTATAAGAGAGGAAAAGTATAAGGGGGGAAGTTTTTTTTTTTTTCGAAAAATCTAAGTTTTTTCAAGAAATTTTATAAGTTTTTTTTAAATTTTCCGAGTTTTTTTTTCAATCAATTTTCCGAGTTTTTTTTAATTTTCCGAGTTTTTTTTTTAAATTTGCGCTTTTTTTTTTTTTTTTTTTTTTGAAAAATTTTATAAGTTCTTTTTTTTAGAAAATTTTTTTAGTGTCAAGGTAGAAATAATGGGCTCTTTGCCTACGGATGTGCCTCTCGTAAGGGGTAGAAGTGTGAAATTTCTCCCTACTAAAAAAATAATAATTTAAAAAGTGACAATTTTTTTACACCAAAATTCTTAAAAAATATAAGGAGTAATTGGTGAAAATTTGGTGAAAATCAGACCAATGGTTCGGCCGCAGCGAATTTTTTAAAATTTCAAACAGACATATCTCCGCCATTTTTTCGAAATTCAAAAATCGCGTTCCTTACATTCTTCTTCGGCTAAAGAAATTTGTGTGAAAATTTGGTGAAAATCGGATGAAAACTGTGAGCGTAAAGTGTTCCGGAATAATGCTACGGCCGGCCGGCACCACAGACAAAGTTGAGATCGGTAAAGATCAATATTCAATTGATACTCTGGGGTCTCAAAGACCCCTCCCCAAAAACCTGACGAGGGTATCACAATAACTACTTTAAGGAATTTAAAAATTAACAACAATTAACACGTAATTTCGCTTTTGTTGAATTATTTCCGAAACGTTGAATTACGTTATGAATTCCGAAGATTTTAATTCGATCCCTAAGAATAGAGGACTAATTTATTGAAAAATTAATGACGACAAAAGGTATAATCCGATTAAATACTAAAGCAGATTTCCAATTCAGAAAATTAGAGCCTTGTCCTCTTCAGAAGTGCCCTCGTTATGGCCTATACGCCCTCTGTCATCAATCCTAAGCTTATTAATTATTCCGGATTTTATTGCTTTCCGTTTCGACTTCAAATTTCGAAATTTCATCAATTTTAACGATTCTATGAGCTAAACAATTTTTTTTTTCAAATATTCTAAGATAAAATATAACTTTTTGTCCTGACGAAAATAAAAGTTTTCTGAGTGTCAAAAACATAGAGTGGAGAGTTTTCTATATTTAATCCTTTTAAAAGATTAAAAAAAACACCTTTTTTTTAAGAAAAAAAATTGACAATGGAATTTGTCTTTCCATTTTTCCTCTCGTCCTATCCCCAAAAATATTATCTCAGACCCTTCTATTGTACTTTTTACTCCCATGTAATTTTTTTTCTACCTTGAAAAGGGATGTTTTATAATATAAAAAAAAGGGGGAAGGCGATTATTGTTACTTTTAACAAAATAGTTTTTTTTGTCTTTGAGGAATTCAAGAATTGTTGGGATTTCCTAGTTGACAATGGGACCGAAAACCCTTTTGTCCCTTTTGTAATTATCCAACACTTGGTTTTGATTAATTACTCGGATTTATAGCTTCACCTGTGGCGTATCTACGAACTAATTCCGCATTTTTTAAAGTATAGAAAGTGAAATAACATGAATAACAATTGAAAAAAAAAATCGATCGGCTAAGTAAGCCAAGCTTACACAGTGGCAAGAGGTAACGTATATTGATTTTGAGTATATAAAGTACTTTGAGTATTTAGAGTACTTTGGTTATATAAAGTAGGTACTTGGAGTATTTAAAGTACTTTGAGTATTTAAAGTACTTTGAGTATTTAAAGTACTTTGATTATATAAGTACTTTGAGTATTTAAAGTACTTTGATTATATAAAGTACTTTGAGTAATTGAAGTACTTTGATTATATAATTACTTTGAGTATTTAGAGTACTTGGATTATATAAAGTACTTTGAGTATTTAGAGTACTTTGATTATATAAAGTACTTTGAGTATTTAGAGTACTTTGATTATATAAAGTACTTTGAGTATTTAGAGTACTTTGATTATATAAAGTACTTTGATTATATAAAGTACTTTGAGTATTTAGAGTACTTTGATTATATAAAGTACTTTGATTATATAAGTACTTTGATTATATAAAGTACTTTGAGTATTTAAAGTACTTTGAGTATTTAGAGTACTTTGATTATATGGTTTTTCGGGGTCAGCTCTCGAGAGAATTACTGTTGTCTTCTGGTGTACCGCAGGGCTCTCATCTTGGTCCCATTCTGTTCTTGCTCTACTTTAATGATGTTTTCAGTTGTTGCTCTTCAGCTTCTATGCTAGCCTTTGCAGACGATGTTAAGCTTTTTAAATGTGTAAGTGGTTACTCTGATTGCTTGGCGTTAAATGATGATCTAACCGAGTTCTCCGATGGTGTTCAGAAAATGGGCTTAGATTAGAGGTGTCCAAATGTATGGTAATAAGTTTTGGTCGAAAGAAAAGTCCGATAACCTTCAACTATTCAATTTCCAGTCAAAGTATTGCAAGAGTTACCTCAGTTCGGGATTTGGGGGTATATTTGATGAACAAGTTACTTTTGGTCCTCATATCGAGAATGTCATCTCAAGGTCTTACAGAATGGTCGGTTTTATAAGACGTTCAACCCAGGACTTTAAAAATGTTCAGACTGTTCGTTCTTTGTACTTCGCTTATGCTCAAAGTTTGTTTGACTATGCATGTGCTGTCTGGCAGCCCTATCACGTTTATCAGGTTAAGGAGCTGGAGCGTGTTCAGAGGTCTGCGCTCAAGCATCTGTGCTACATTGAAAGGAAAGGGATTTATTTGATAGTAAAACTATTGATCATGGCGATCACACTTCCATATGCTGGCCCCGTCCGCACGGATGGATTATCTAAACGTCTCTTTGATTTGGAAACTTATTAATAATAGGGTGAACTGTAGTCAGTTACTTGAAAAGATAGCCTTTCATGTCCCTAATAGAAATCTTCGAAAAAAAAATTGTTTGCCGTCCAATATCATCGCACCGGGTATGGGCAAAATCTTTCATTCTCCAGGCAATTATGTACGTTCAACAATCTAGAATCAAAACTTGACATTGACCTCTTTACTCAGAGTCTCCCAGCCATCAAACGGAACATAATGAATCACTTTCTGAATAAATAAGTAGACACTATCCTTTTGATGTGAATTTGGTTTACTAATTGTAAAAAATTTTTTTTTTTTTTTAAATTGTTGTTTTTTTTATTTTTTTATATAGAATTTTATTTTGGTGTTCAGAGGTAGTATTTCTATGTCCTTTTGGGTTTTATTATATACATATGTTATTCCTGTTGCTGTTACACCTATTGTTATACCTGCACAACTTGTAACCCTAATTATTTATTTATATAATAATGTACATATTTTCTATTTTTATATCTGTTTATATACATTTTATATTTAAGTTTAATTGTAATTGTCTAAGCACTATTTGGGCTAGCCCCGTAACGTGTAAAACTAAATAAATAAATAAATAAATAAATAAAGTACTTTGAGTATTTAGAGTACTATGATTATATAAAGTACTTTGAGTATTTAGAGTACTTTGATTATATAAAGTACTTTGATTATAAAGTACTTTGAGTATTTAGAGTACTTTGAGTATTTAGAGTACTTTGATTATATAAAGTACTTTGAGTATTTAGAGTACTTTGATTATATAAAGTACTTTGAGTATTTAGAGTACTTTGATTATATAAAGTACTTTGAGTATTTAGTTTTATCAGGGAAATATCATTGCATTTTAACAATTATTAAGGTTTTTTGTGAGGGAGAGAGAATGAGAAACCGGTCGTGGAATATCCGTATTTTTCATTCTCTCTCCCTCACAAAAAACCTTAATAATTGTTAAAATGCAATGATATTTCCCTGATAAAAATAAAAACAAATAGGGGCATCTGCCCAATATAAAGAGGTAGTGTATGGCCGATACTGGGAGGTATGGAGACAACGGAGGGGTCTAAAAACAGACAGATTCTGTTTACCTTCCCGCTGTCTGTCTCTCTTATACCACATAGTAAGGTCAAGTAGAAAATGAGATGAGAGTGAAAAATGAGGAAATAGTCCACCTGATGAGGCGTATTACGCCGAAACCGGTCGTGGAATATCCGTATTTTCATTCTCTCTCCCTCACAAAAAACCTTAATAATTGAGTATTTAGAGTACTTTGATTATATAAAGTACTTTGAGTATTTAAAGTACTTTGATTATATAAAGTACTTTGAGTATTTAAAGTACTTTGATTATATAAAGTACTTTGAGTATTTAGAGTACTTTGATTAGATAAAGTACTTTGAGTATTTAGAGTACTTGGATTATATAAAGTACTTTGAGTATTTAAAGTACTTTGATTATATTCTCTTTATACTCACCTTCTGACTGTGCTCTCCTAAATGTGGATCTTGAGAGGTTCTCGTCATGGTGCTTGTTGAATGGTCTTAAAGTAGAAGTTAATAAATGTACTGCTATCACATTCACTAGGAAACATTCTTTCATTAACTACAACTATTCCATCTCTGGTAATACATTATCTAGGGTTTCTAATGTAAGGGACTTGGGCATTATCTTCGATGAGAAAGTGAGTTTTATTGATCACATCCAAAATGTTGTCTCACGTTCCTACCGAATGTTGGGGTTCATCAGGCGTTCCACGTCCGATTTCAAGAATGTTCAGGTAGCCCGGTCGTTATACTTTGGATATGTCCAGAGCATAATTGATTATTGCTGTATCGTGTGGGCTCCTTACCATCTGTGTCATTTTAGTAGGTTGGACCGAATACAAAAATCTGCAATTAAGCATTTCGTGTTCCTCGAGCATGGTGATGCTTTTGACTCCAAGCCACTTGATGAATGGCAGACCCTCTATCATATGCTCCCGTCCGCTCATAGAATGACTTTCTTGATAGTCAGTTTTTTATGGAAAATATTACATAATGAACTTAACTGTCCAGAAATACTGGAACTTTTTTGTTTCCGGGTACCAGGTAGAACTACGCGCCAGAATGACTTGTTTCATGTGCCTCACCATCGTTCTGATTATGGTCGCCACCTAACGTTTTCACATTCATTGCGAACTTTCAACGACTTGGCGAAATTAATAATGATTGACATTTTTCATGACCCACTGTCTCATGTTAAACGTGTAATGATGGAGCATTTTTTATCATCTAATAAGAAATGATTGTCTTACTCGGTCTCACTCTGTCTAGTACCTCTGTTACCTGTAACTATTTTATATCGTCTCTAAAGCTAGTCGCAATATATTTTATACTAGTCAAGGTTTGTAAATAGGTAAAAAATCAATTAAATTATTGTTTATTTATTAAATTTCTATTTTTCCTGTGATAATACATACCTGCCTGTGATGTCGATTCTTGTGTTTCAGTTAAAAATTTTTCTATATATATATTTTGTACATTTAGCTTTATATTCTACGTAGTTTAAAATTGTTTTGCATGTTTTTTTAATTTTTATAAATTGTTAATAAACGCTATTTGGGCATGCCTGTAAGCGCTATGTACAAATAAATAAATAATATAAAGTACTTTGAGTATTTAAAGTACTTTGATTATATAAAGTACTTTGAGTATTTAAAGTACTTTGATTATATAAAGTACTTTGAGTATTTAAGTACTTTGATTATATAAAGTACTTTGATTATAAAGTACTTTGAGTATTTAAAGTACTTTGATTATATAAAGTACTTTGAGTATTTAGAGTACTTTGATTATATAAGTACTTTGAGTATTTAGAGTACTTGGATTAGATAAAGTACTTTGAGTATTTAGAGTACTTGGATTATATAAAGTACTTTGAGTATTTAAAGTACTTTGAGTATTTAAAGTACTTTGATTATATAAAGTACTTTGAGTATTTAATGTACTTTGATTATATAAAGTACTTTGAGTATTTAAAGTACTTTGAGTATTTAAAGTACTTTGAGTATTTAAAGTGCTTTGAGTATTTAAAGTACTTTGAGTATATCAAGTACTTTGAGTATACTACGTACCTGAGTACATAAAGTACTTTGAGTATTTTAAGTACTTTGAGTACAATAAGTACTTGAGTATATAAAGTACTTTGAGTATATAAAGTACTTTGAGTATTTAAAGTACTTTGAGTTGATGTTGAAATGAATTATGGAGAACTGTCAGTTTTAAGGTTTTTGTCGTTTCGCCATAATCGCATTTTAAGACGAAAGTAGGCTTACTCTTTCTCTGTCCCTAGTTTATCGAGATGCCGACAGAAAATTATGGCGAAACAACAATTTTATGTTTCTGATCCTATTTTATGTTATTAAAATTCTCTGCAAAAGAGAAAGAAAATTATTTCATCAGAAACGTGACCTCTTTGGGTTTTATTTTCTTCCGCGTTCCTCAGATAAAAAGCACTTTTTGACTTTTTCCACGGAAAGAGATTCCCTTTTGTTCCATTTCTCCGTAGGAGAAAAGGTGTGGGAAGTGGACAGATGGGCCAATATATCGTCATGAAAAGGCGGACATGATTGGACTATTAGGGAGAGCTCGGGATTGAAGAAAAGTTTTTTTCCCCAACGCTCTGGCGAACGGTAAGGATCAGAGAGGTCGGGAGAACACCATTCAACATAAAGCATTTCACCCTAAGGCAGTTGAACATAAAAAATATGAGGCGCTCCGAATACGAAGGGCGAACTCGACAAACGTAGTTTCGAGATATTCGCATGTTAAAGTTTTCTGTTCGACAGAAAAGTCACTCTCTGGAATTTTCGTGGCGAGATTTTAGAATCATCATAGAATCATAGAGAAAAGGGTTTTTTAAAAATCACCAAATCTCGAAAAGAAAAAAAAAATTAAATAAAAAAGGTTGAGAGTAGAGCTTTGCCGCATATCGGTTTTTACGTATTTTAAAGGGGAAAAAAGGGAAACTCAATATAAAAATTACATGGGTGTATTCTTCAAAAGGTCTAGAATCTGAAAATGAAAAAAAAAATTTGTCCAATGTCGAGTTCGCCCTTCGTATTCGGAGCACTTCATATGTAGTTCACCATAATGCGTTTCGGCATAAACGACTTTTTTCAATAAATGCAAGTTGACATAAAAGAAGTGCAAGTCACCATAACGCTTCTAAACATAAAAGCCTTCCTTTAAACGTTTCGCAATAACATTGTTTCTGTCGTTTTCGCATAATGCATCTCACCATAAACTAGGGACGGCGAAAGAACTTGAACCTTAAAACTTGACACCATAATGCAATTCAACATAAAGCATCTCACCATAAACTAGGAAAAGCAAGCAGACAGCCAATGGGATCAGCTCGTTTTATGAAACAAGGGGGTTAATCAGAAAAAGTATGGCAATTTTCTCTTCTTTCAAATGCAAATGTGAATAATTTTGTTTAAAAATTTTCATCATATAAATAAAATAAATTTTTTTTTTTAAAAAAAAGAAGAATGGGATTTAACCGATGAGCAAGAGGCCTTCTTCCTCATCGGTTAATCCATTCTTCTTCTTTTTGGACTAGCCATAGGCCGTTTAAGGGAGGGGGGAGGACCCAGGCGGGGGCTCTCGCCATATTGCCGTGGCGCCCTATCAGGGCCAACTCCAGAGGAGTGGCCAGACCAATTATCGCGGATTTTGTGGAAGAATATTTATTTGGAATTTAACTTCCAAACAAAAATCCCTACACCCAACCCGGGATCGAACCCCGGTCTCCAATGGTGTAAAATAAATTTAAAATCGTCATCTTTTAGGTATGTTAAATATTGAAAATTTACATTTTTTACTGAAAAGTCTATTTTTAAACCGAAAAAGCTCATTTCAAAAACTTTTAAACGGCGAAAATAGGCTTTTTCTATCGCTGTCCCTAGTTTATGGGGAGATGTATTATGCCCGAACGACAGTAACAGATTTATGGCGAAACGAAAAGTTCTTTAAAATGAAAGTTTCCTTTACGTTCCTCTGCGTTATGTCGAAACGACAAAGGTCAATTCTCTTCTTTATGGTGAGATGTATCATGTTCAAATTCATTAAGGTGAACGTTTTCGACTTCTTTATGTTGAGTTGCAGATTTTTCATGGTGAACGGTAACGGAAGTTTTTGTATTTTAATTTATAAGTGTTTAATAAAGCTAAAAAAGTTTTTTCCTAACTACAATGAATTTTTTCTAAATTGGGAGCAAAATCAAAAACTTGATAAAATCACGTTTTTTGGCTTTTACGCTAATTTCTCCTAGATTGCAGCACAATAAATGGAAAAAAATGAAAAAACAAACAATTTTTTTGCAAAATTGTAGCGAAACTAGAAAGAAAAACGGCGGACCCTAAAACGTAGATTGATAAGGGCGATCTAAGATTCATAAGGACGTCAGTACTCGTGATTGGCCTTTCCGGCTCCGTGGATATCAAAACCGGCTTTCATCTTGCAAATAGAATGGGCCCTTCTCATTATACTGATGGCTCGAAATGTGTTAATGATTAAACCCTTTCCCTCTTTTGTGGCTAAAGCGCCCACCTTAGAAGACACCCTTAGAATCCTTAGTTTTGCATTCCGAAGTCTCAGTTTTTTCAAAAAGAGAATTCCAACAAAGACATCTATGATTAAAGCCAATTTTAAATGGTTTTTTAAAATAAATTATAAAAGTTTAAAGCCTCTCATGTACACACTCATTAAGGTTGATATGAGTTATATATCGGTTACCAAAATATTCCTTGAGTATTAATTAACTTTAAACGGAAGTTTGGAAGTAAAACAGTCTTAGTTACACACAACTTCTGACATGATTGAAAAACTTGGAATCTTAAAAAAAAAGTTTTATTTTATTCATAGATATGAATAAATTTCTACCTTCCTTTTATGATATTAACATAATTTTGCGCTTCATTATCATTTATATTGGGGTAGATGAAAAAGCGGGTGTTTTACGGATTTCAAAACTGTTTGGTAAAGATGATAAAGTAGGTTAACGTATACCACTTTAGCCACATGAGTATGACTACCATTAAATCATCCTTTAAGTCTCTCCAAACTTGATAGATTATCAGTCAATGTCGGTTTAAGTTAAGATACCAAGTTTTGGCATAGACATTGATACATCTTTCTGATGTTTCTAATTAATCTTGATAAAAATTAGAAAAAAAAGTTAATTTATGGTAGGTTTTAATAGGTTATAGAGTTGCAAACTGGGGGTTTCGTACACCGTATTGAGCTAACCGTTTAATTAGGTTGAAAGCGATAATCTTGTTCATCAAATGGCTTCACCTGCTTCGTTCCCAAACGTTGAATTATTCACGGGTGTCGCTAAAATCAGTGGCGTGAAGGATCTGCGGAAGCCAAGAAAATTTTGTGGATCAGTGTATACATGTCGACATAATGCGCGATTGAAAAACTTAGCGTTATTGAAAAGTCGTTTATGCCGAAACGCATCATCGTGAAGTACATATGAGGCGCTCCGGGTACGAAGGGCGAACTCGACATCGGACAAATTTTTTTTTTTCATTTTCAGATTCTAGACCTTTTGAAGAATACACCCATGTAATTTTTATATTGAGTTTGCCCTTTTTTCCCCTTTAAAATACGTAAAAACCGATATGCGGCAAAGCTCTAACTGCAATATCCCAGCGGGTACGAAGGGCGAACTCGTATCCTAGTCCACTACCCCCACTCCTTCTCCGGGAGCCCCACTCCTCTTGGAACAGCTCACCGCCACGAAATAAAAATATATTATATATTTTGTGAATTAATAATCGTAAAAAATATTCGAAAATTTTTAAAAAACCCTTTCCTCTATGATTCTATAAAATCTAAAATCTCGCCACGAAAATTCCAGAGAGTGACTTTTCTGTCGAGTTCGCCCTTAACAGAAAACTTTAAAATGCGAATATCTCGAAACTACGTTTTGTCGAGTTCGCCCTTCGTACCCGGAGCGCCTCATACTTTTTTATCAATTTTTTTCATTTTAATCACAAAAATTATGATTAAAAATTAACTTTTTTCCGGATTTTTTACATTTTTATGATTTTTTAAAGAAAGAGAAGAGGAATCTATTGTATTTAAGTAAATAAATGTGTTTTAAACCCAAATCAAAAAGAAAAAAAATTAAGCCAAAAGTTTTCTCGCAAAATTGGAGATAAACTTTTAAAAGACGCCGTGGTATAACACATTTTTTTTAAGAGAAAATAACTTAAATCTAATATTTACCTCATAGAAAACAACGTCTCGTCATAATTTCGTCACAATGACGTCAAATTATGACGTATTACTTAAAAACTTCCATTTTTTTGTCGAGATGTGGAAATTATGACGAAACTTTATGAAGAAATGTGATCTCCACAAAATATAGCTCAGTACCTGAAACAAAAAAAAATATGTTTATATTTTGGATTTTTTTTTTTTTTACTTTATAAGTGTACTAACAAGGAAATACAATACGATAGAAAAATGAGGTGGTCTTTAAACATGAGATATAACGAGCAATTAAACTAACCTAAAATGTCATATTTTTGGCGGGAAATGGCTTGATTGGGTCACGTCTTACGGATTGTCTTCGCTTTCAAACATGTTTTGAAGACACGGCAAACAACGGAGAAACTTGGGCTTCCATTTAGTCGTTATTAATGGGCCTGTTTTGACTCGCTATTCCCTGTTTTCCTACTCAATCCTCCCCTGTAAGCCCATTTGAAATCGGATCTAAATCACCCACGGGACATGAATAATTGAATTTTTTTTTCAAAGTTGTAACTTCAATATTAAATTTTTTTATAATGAAAGAGAAAGAGTTAAGAAAGAATTTCGCTGTTAATTAGAGAACTTGGTTCGACAAAGAATCTCTGTTTTACTTCTTTATCCTTTTTCTTCGAAGTTCAATATTTAATAATTTCATACTTCAGCCATCATTTTCAATAATCATCTATTTTTATCTTTCAATAATGACCCTTTAAGGACAAACATAATATCAATTTTTCAGCCCAGATTCTCTCCATAGATGGATTAAAGGAGTGTATACGTGTCGACATAATGCGGTTCGACATATTTGACCATAAAATAGCAGAAAATGCGAGTTACCGTTTATCATAAAAAATCTGCAACTCAACATAAAGAAGAAGAAAACGTTCACTATAATACATTTGAACAAAATATCTCACAGTGAAGAAGAGATTTAACACTTGTCGTTTCGACATAAAATTGTCGTTTCAACATAACGCAGTGGAACATAAAGGTAACTTTCAATTTAAAGAACTTTTCGTTTCGCCATAAAACTGTTTCTGTCGTTTGGGCACACATCTCACCATAAACTAGGGACAGCCAAAGAGCTATTTTCGCCGTTTATGGCAAGATGACAAAAACCTTAAAACTTGACAGTTCACCATAATGCTATTCGGATATGCTCGCGAGAGGAAAAAAATTAACCCCCTTGTGTTATAAAACGAGCTGATCCCATTGGCTGTCTGCTTGCTTTTCCTAGTTTATGGTGAGACGCTTTAAGTTGAATTGCATTATGGTGAACTGTCAAGTTTTAAGGTTTTTGTCGCTTCGCCACAATCGCTTTTCAAAGGGTTCAAGTAGTCCTCTTTGGCTGTCCCTAATTTATGGTGAGATTATGCCCAAACGACAGAAACAGTTTTATGGCGAAACAACACGTTTAAAGGGAGGCTTTTATGAAGAGAAGCGTTACGGTGATTGCACTTTTTTTATGTCGACTTACATTTATCGAAAAAGTCGTTTATGGCGAAACGCATTATGTTGAAATTATGCTCAAAATTGAACTTTTGAGAGCTTTACGTTCAATTATTCCTAAATGCATTATGGTAAACTACAGATTTTTTATGTCGATTGTTTATGGCGAAACGCTTTATGTTGAAATTATGCTCAAAATTTTGGAACTTTTGAGATCTTTACGTTCAATTATTCCTAAATGCATTATGGTAAACTACAGATTTTTTTATGTCGATATGCAGATTTTATATGTTCAACTGCTTTTAAGGTGAAATGCGTTATGTCGAACGGTGTTCTCAACATTAAAGCACTTTCTACAAAAAAGCTGGCTGATTGATTTGTAATTATAGAAGTAACGCGGTGTGGAATGTCAAGCAGGGAGACTCCACTGAAAGATTCTTGAAGAGGAGTGAAATGGAGCAGATAATTGATCACCGGTTTCCAATTAATCCTTCCCATGTGATGAACCTAAAATTAATGGCCCCCACCTTTTTTTTCCTTCTCGCATGCACCTATTGATCGCACTCTTCTACAAAAAAACCTTTAAAAAATTCCGTATTTTAATGAAATTGACTTCTAAAGATTGATTTTAAAAATAAAACGGTTAAAACACGACAAAATGCCTTGATTACCTTTTTTTTTTCAGAAAAAGGAAAGCAATTTTCTCTTCTTTCAAATGCAAATGTGAATAATTCTGTTTAAAAATTTTCATCTTATAAATAACATAAATTTAAAATCGTCTTCTTTTAGGTATGTAAAATATTGAAAATTTACATTTTTTACTGAAAAGTCTATTTTTAAAACTAATTTTAAATAGAATTTTCATCTTCAAAATCAGAAGAACACCGTTCAACGCATTTCACCAGTTGAAGGCATAATGAAATGAAAATTAGATAATGAAATATGCATAGATAATTATAATAATTATAATCAATTATTATTTATCAATTATTGATAAATTATAATTGATAATAAATTATAATTGAAAAGTGCAAGTCACCATACCGCTTTTTTAAAAGTCTATATTTTTTAAAACTAATATAAAATTTTAAATAGAATTTTTATCTTCAAAATCAGAAGAACACCGTTCAACACAACGCATTTCAACCTAAAGCAGTTAAACGTAAAAAATCTGCATTTCGACATGAAAATCTGTAGTTTACCAAATGCATTTAGGCATAATGAAAATTGAACATAAAGCTCTCAAAAGTTCAATAATTTTGGCATAATTTCAACATAAAGCGTTTCGCCATTAACGATTTTTTCGATAAATGTAAGTCGACATAGTAAAAAGTGCAAGTAACCATAACGCATTTTTAAAACTAATATCAAATTTTAAATAGAATTTTCATCATCAAAATCAGAAGAACACCGTTCAACACAACGCATTTCAACCTAAAGCAGTTGAACGTAAAAATCTGCATTTCGACATAAAAAATCTGTAGTTTACCATAATGCATTTAGGCATAATGAAAATTGAACATAAAGCTGCCAAAAATTCAATAATTTTGAGCATAATCTCAACATAAAGCGTTTCACCATAAACGACTTTTTCGATAAATGTAAGTCGACATAAAAAAAATGCAAGTCACCATAACGCTTTTTACCATAAAAACTCTCTTTAATCTTGTTGTTTCGCCATAAAACTGTTTCTGTCGTTTGGGCATAATACATCACTATAAACAAGGGAAAAAGCGAAAGAGCAAGCCTACTTATGTCATTTAAAACGCGATTATGGCGAAACGACAAAAACCTTAAAACTTGACAGTTCACCAAAATGCAATTCAACATAAAGCATCTCACCATAAACTAGGAAAAGGAAGCAGGCAGCCAATGGGGTCAGCTCGTTTTATGACACAAGAGGGTAATTTTTTTTTTTCTTTTATGTACAACTGCGTTATGGTGAAATGACAACTTCTTTATGGTGAGACGTATTATGTTCAAATGCATTATGATGAACGTTTTCGACTTCTTAATGTTGAGTTGCAGATTTTTTATGGAGAACTCGCTATTTTATGGTCAAATGCATTAGGGCGAACTGCATTATTTCGACACTCTTCAAAATCAACAAGAAACAGCTGGATGCTAAGCCTACTTTTGTCGCTTAAAACGCGAATATGGCGAAATGACAAAAACCTTAAAACTTGACAGTTCACCATAATGCAATTCAACATAAAGCATCTCACCATAAACTAGGAAAAGGAAGCAGACAGTCAATGGGATCAGCTCGTTTTATGACACAAGGGGGCTAATTTTTTTTTCCTTTACTATATGTTCAACTGCGTTATGATGAAACGACAACTTCTTTATGGTGAGACGTATTATGATCAAATGCATTATGGTGAACGTTTTCGACCATTTCTTTAATTGAATCGCATATTTTTTATGGTGAACTCGCAATTTCTGCTATTTTATGATAAAATGCATTAGGACGAACTGCATTATGGCGACACTCTTCAAGAAACAGCTGGATGCTAAGAAAATCAATATTAGATACATAATTTCTATTAAAATTGAAAATTGAGGGGATGAAAATCAAAGAAGAATCAAAACCACCTGTCATGTAACTTTATGAATTACTTTGCTGCCATTAGCGAAGTGAAGGGAGTGGAAAGCTCGAAAAGTTACGCTTGAATAGAAGTTTAATCGCACTCCCGCCTGACAGCCTTTTAATAGCTTTAAATATGATTTTTCAAAATCTAAATTAAATCCTGTGAGGGAAAAAAATGTAAAAAATCTCAATTTTATATCTGTAAAGTACGATGGTGCATAAAATACGTTATTATGTATTGATGTGGGTATTTATTGAGGGAATTCTGTTCGAAAGGTAGGATAATATATAAAGTGTTTAGAAGGGAGGTCCGGCCTGTTTCTGAATACAGGACGCCTTACCCCTTCAGGGTTGAATAAAATATAGCGGGAGCCTTTCGCATCCCCCCCCCCCCCGAACCGTCCTGTGAATAAAACATCCCCTGTCTTCTCCAACCGCGTATCCCTCTCCAGACCTCGAAATTCCTACGTTTCTCATCTTCCGTATTCGCCACTGACAAAGACGTTTTTCCGACTAACATAAAGGGGTGCTTCAAGTGGACTTTCGAGTTTTTTTCTGAGATACTTCAAAGTTTAAGAGTCTAAAATTTACACGCCTCTGAACACCTTCGTTATTCAAAAGTTTTCTGAAGATAAAAGAGATTTTAGAAAAAACACCTCCATAAATCGTGTTTTTACGTCATAACTTTTATGTTGATACCTAAAGAGGTTCCTCTTAAGCGAAGAAAATATGCTTTTACCAAAACAACAAATTTAATAACGTATTTCTATGCAGAAAATATTTTTATTTAAAAAGTTGGGAAAATAAAGCGGTTTTTTAACGCTTTGTCAACCCCAGTGCGCATTCTATGGAACCGTGCCCTGAGCCTATAACCACCACCCACGTAGAACGAAAACTTCCGTAAAGAGAAGTAACAATATAGGAGGGGAGGAGTATAACGGAGGGGACGTACAACGGAGGGGGAAGTATAACGGAGGGGAAGTACAAGGGAACGAAAGTATAACGAAGGGGGAAGTATAACGGAGGTGGAAGTTTTTTTTTTTCAGAAAAATTTTCTAATTTTTTTTGTCAAAAAATTTTCTAAGTTTTTTTTTGAAAATTTTCTAAGTTGTTCTTTTTTTCTTAAATTTTTCAAAGTGTCAAGGTAGAAATAATGGGGCTCATTGGCCTTGGGATGTGCCTCTCGTAATGGGTAGAAGTATGAAATTTCTCCCTACTAAAAAAAAAAAAAAAAAAATAATTAATAAGTGGCAATTTTTTTACACCAAAAATTCGTAAAAAATATAAGGAGTCATTGGTGAAAATTTGGTGAAAATCGGACCAACGGTTCAGCGCAGCGAATTTTTAAAATTTCAAACAGCCATATTTTTCGAAATTCAAATTCTCGTTATCCGACTAAGGAAGATTTTGTGAAAATTTGGTGAAAATCGGTTGAAAACTGTGGCCGTAAAGTGTTCCGGAAAAATGTTACGGACGGCCGGCACCACAGACAAAGTTGAGATCGGTAAAGATCAATATTCGATTGATACTCTGGGGTCTCTAAGACCCTTCCCCAAAAACCCTGGAGGGTATCACAATAACTTCTTTAAGGACTTAAAAAAAAGTCACCCTTTTTTAGAATTTGCGTCTTTTCATTTAAATGGATTGTAGAAAAAGTAAAAAACTCCTTTTGTATTGAATTAAACATGTTTCTTATTATTTTCCTAATTGTAAGTCTGATTTTTCTTTTCCTTAATTTTTAATTTTTCCCGCATACATAATTTAAAAACTTAAGAATTTCATTTACTTTCTGAATATTTCAGGATTTCTTTTCATATAAAATTAAGCTTGGGACAAATGAAAGTACGTGGGTGAGTGGTCAAGAGTATGACTCCTAACTTCTTTGAAAACTAATTTTAAACTTCTGAAGACTTAAAAAGTTGTTAATTAAAAGATTTTAATATTTATCACGTAAGAAAATGACAAACCTTATGATAAGACGCTTCTACCTTCATAAATTTAACAAAGCACATAAATCAACGAGATCCTTAACTCTGGTGTATGGGCCAAAAGGTTAATTAAAAAAAAGATCTTTTTGGAACGAAGCCGTTGAAATTGATTTCTGTAATGCCTCAGTAATGGTCGTCTTCGAAAGAAAAGAACTCGGGTTTCTGGTGGCAGCGGTCCAAAAAGCCCGGCTCTATCTTGGTTTTAAAAGTATAGACTTCCCTTTAGTGATTTCATTAACCTGGGTCAGTGATCAAGGACTCTGACATGGAAGAAAAGTGTGAATAAACTTTTTTTTTGTTCTCAAAGGTTCTTATCAAAGATCTTAACGACTTCCCGCTTATTGTTTCGAGAGTTTCGATTTTAAATTAGAAGAACCTCTCAGGAAAAGCGACAATGGAGGGTATTACAATAACTTTGAGAATTTTATATTTCTTGCGTAAGCCTAAATTCACAATGGAGGGGGGGGCTCAGGCGGAAGCTCTCACCATATTGCCGTGGCGCCCTTTCCCCAAGTCCAAATGAGTGGAGGTAAAAGCGTCTATTTCTACCACATTTATGGAGTGTGGAGGGTAAAAGCGTCCAGATTACCGCATTTTGGTGTTTTTGAGAATAAGAGACATTTTTAACCAATTTTGGGAGTAATGGAGGGCAAAATCGTCCTTTTTGACCCGCCAAGGAAAAGAAGTACGGTGTCGAAAAGACCCATTTTTGAAAACCATCTGTCCGGGTATCACAATAAATTTCTATATGAAAAAGTCAAAAATGGATTTTTGAATGTATTTATGGTTCTTTTATAGTTTTTTATGATGTTCAAAGGGAAAATAGAAAAGTTTTCATGTACTACAACCACAAAGATCGCCGCAGGGGAAGACCATTCCCAGTGGCCATAACGATTCGGTTTTCGACTCGGCGAGGGGAAAGACGTTCGGAAGCGTAAGGGGAGGATATTCGTAGATACGACCTTTTCGTAAAGTGTCGTTTATTCTGCTCGGCCGACCGTTTATTTTCACTTCCAAAGCACTACGTAGGGCGATATAACCTTGAGAGGAAGAAAAGACCCTAATCACACTCTTACGGAATTTTCCTTTCCCGCAGCCATTACCGCCTAAAAGACATTTCCTCGAGTTTAAAAGTGTCTCTATAATTTCCCCGCTTTTTACCTTCTCTCCTTACAATGGAGTACTCAAGGATCTTTTGTACAACGTGATATTAGAGTTTATATACTTAAATGATTGAATATCAATGGCGTGTGAAGGGTTTAGTGAGAAAGGGAGGATTCTCGCTTAACTTTCAGTTAGAGGGAAACCGCAATTCCTCCATCGGACTTCGGAGACCGCAATTCACTCTCGACCCGATTTTTAGCCGGAGCAGATGGTCCACTTCTGAAGGCTTGACGTTCAATATTTTCCTTCCTTTTTTTCCCTCCCCGGGTCTCCAATAAACCGGTGAAAATTAAAAAGCAGCTAAGCGTGTAAAACCCATTGATTATTGATTTCCGTAATCAATCCGACTTGCCCTCACCCACGTTTTGCCCAGGCTGACCCTTTGGGTTCAAGCTGATTTGTTACCGACACCCGGGAAGATTAAACGCTTTCCCTCTCACAGTATCGTATTTTAAACCGATCTCTTCCGGTAGTTAACGAATTATCTAATTCTTTTTTTATTTCCTCCCACTTTTATCTACCTGCCTTGTTTTGATGCTTTCCAATAAAGCCCGCTTGTTTCTCTTCAACGCCGGAAATCGTCTAATATATCATTAGTCTGAAAGCCGAAGGGAAGGGAAATCACCGTTGAAGATAACGACCTAATCAGTATAATCTTGACTCGAGTATTCCCGAGTGATGGATTATCTCGCGAAAGGATTAATGTTTGTTTCTTCTCAAACCCTTCAAAGAGTCCAAAGAAATAAGAGGAAGAAAATTTAATTAAGTTTTGAACAAATTTTCTTTCCTTCCTCCGACAGACGAAGAAGGAGGGCAATACAATAAACTCAGGCATTCAAACAATGACGGATATTAGACTTTAAAATGTCAAGAATAAAAATGTTTTTAAAGAATTTCTCTATTTTGTTTTCATCTCAAAGAATTTCAACTTGAGAAATATAGGCTCAAGCGGGTCAGATTGGGGGGGGGGGGTGGAAAAACATTTTTTTAGGGAGTTTTTCGGTTTTTTGATCAAAAAAATTGAGTTTTTTTTTGTTTTTTTTTTTTCGAAAAGAAAAAAAAATCTTTTGTATTTAAGTAAAAAAATGTATTCTAAAGCAAAATGAAAAAGAAAAATTTTTAAAAAATCCAGTTCTCTCTCAAAATTGGAGCAAAACTTGTAAGAAAACAAGGCGGAAATAATGAGCCCTGTACCAGAGGGATGTCGCTCTCGTCCCTGCTAAATGTTTCAAATTTCTCCCTACTAAAAAAAAAAATTTTTTTAATTTTCTTCAAATTTGTTTCCTAGAAAAATTATTAAAAATATAAGGAGTACTTGGTGAAAATTTAGTGCAAATCGGAAGGACTGTTCAGCCGCAGTGGAGCTTAAAATTTCAAAAAGACATATCTCCGCCATTTTTTCGAAACTCAAAAATCGCCCTCGTTACATTCTTC